>BHFT01045060.1:0-69971 GCA_004320025.1 Laticauda laticaudata
GTCTTGGCAACAGGATTATTTTAATATTTATAAATAAAGGACTGCGTGTTGATAAAAAATAGTTTTTTCATGGGCTATTGGAATTCCAAGAACAGATACCCTTGTTTATTTATTTGGCTTTTCTTAATCTTGCTTGAATCCCCCAGATTCTGCTTGTATTGAAACTTTATGCAAAAGTAAGTTCTGTCTATTAGAGAAAAAATGTTATCAAGAATGTTTGAATTCAAGTTGATTAATTTAAATATTATATAGCCAATATGTAAATTAGTTTATGGCTCACTTCCGGGTTTTTTTTTTTCCTAAGAACTATCATATGAAAGTTTCAGAAGCTAGAGAAGATGGAATATTTCTCTCTATGAACATAAAGCATCTCTATAACATTGGCGAAGGGAAGGATCTCTCAGGAAATAGGAGCAGTAAAAGCTGTTCCTAATCTGTGCAACTGCCTAGATATGGCAACTTGTCGACTGGATTATATACACGAATTGTTTCCACTTTTTTTATCTCAGTCCTTTCAAGCTATTCTGATCTTTTGAGGATGAAAGGCCAATTGTTACCTCGCTGTAGCTCTTGGTTCTAAATGGCTGATGAATGAACAGCAATAGGTTAGATTTTTCAAATAAAGCTCTTTTCCTTCTCTCTAATTTAAGTTATAACTATTATAAACATTACACATTCTGAGGCTTGTTCTGATTGTGTCTATAACATCTTTTAACATGTATTGCCTTTTCGGATTGGCATGCCTGTTCATATTCAATATAGTGCAAAGCGCATTAGATGTCAAAAACTATTTAGCTGCACATGTGCCTTGCCCCATCTCTTCTTATCTTTGTAGAATCCGTTACCCTAACTAGCCTCTAACTAATTCTTTGTATGAATGTAAATTGAGGAGTCAATTCTTACTGATCTATTGTGTTTGAAAAGACAGTCAATTTGCTATATATGGATTGAAGTCATAGATTGAACATCAAGAAATGCAACATTCCTGATTTCGGACTCAGTCAACTCATAATGAGTCAAAAGAAGAACACATAGAACTAGAATATATTTTTAATCAGGGTTGACAAATGTATGGGGTCCTTGGGGTCACTGACTTGATTTTTTTCGTTGTAGACAGATTTCATGTCAAACTAGGCATGCCACGTGATGTAGTACCGAGAAGAGGGAGTAGGTTTGCTCTGCTTTGTTTGATGATACTATGTGGGCTTGCCTATCAGTGTTGGTGGGAGGTGTTCTTGGTGGTTCGTGTGATTAAGTTTGCTGTTGTTTAATGAGTATTTATTTAATGTCTGAGTTGTAGTTCCTTGACGGGATACTTTGTTTTAGTTTTGATTTGCTAAGTCGTAGTATTTATATTCTTTGCTATCACAATCTAGATTGATACGTTCAGTAATTACTAAACCCCCCATCTTATAAGTATTTTGATGTAGTTAAAGTCTTGTACACAGCATTATCTGTGTTGTTTTTATGAAGTTCGAAAATAATTATTCCTAGTTCTAATTTCATCCTTCCATTCTCATATTGTTAGTCTTTGTGAAGCCAGTATAATCAGCACAGAATCGCTTCCCCAATGCCTACATTTCTTAAGCTTTAGGAAAATGGGTAGGGGGGAATTCTTCTTTGGAGCTATATGTGGTTAGATCATAATAAGCAGTTCTTTCATCTATAGTCAAGGTCATGGTTATTGTCTTCAATCTCTGTGTTGATGAAGTCGTTCTCAATCTGGACTGGATGGGATTGGGGCATGTTGAGCAATGGGGGTTGGTGCAGTGGGTGGATTTGTAGTTTTTTACCTATGGCAAGGGAAACCCATAACTGTTCAGAATTTGGGAATTTCCCAGATTGTGCCAGTTTTGACTACTTCTGATATAAAAAGGAACTTTGGTCTCAGAGTTATTTTGTTGATATTTGGAGTTTCTGGAACACCTTGATTTTTCCCTTGCCCCAAACAGTGACAATAAAGAATTCATGTCAGTCTTCCCCTAAATGATTGGAAAGAGACTTGACCCCTAAATTAAGGAACTGCCTGTTCTGTCACATAAACATCGCCAAAATCAGTTTGCCTTTCTGTCTGAAAAAAGTTAATCTCCTTTCTTGTAGACCCAAATAATGTGAACATTTTGAACGTCAGCCAGCAATGTGAAATGGTATGCTCATCATGTTTGTGCATGAAAAAATTTGTCTGGTTGGCCTATTAATCCAATATCCGAAGCATTGCATCACTGCAAGTTCAGCCCTATATTCTGAGCAATTATGTGACTGCCGTCTCATTCAGCTTCACTGCCTACATCTCTGGCTCTTTTCGCGCTTCCAAATTGATAAGACATTCATTAAAACCACAGCTTTTATCATGAAAACAGTAACGGTCTCTTTAAAAAATATAATATACCTGGCTTCAAGCCGCGTTAGTTATTCATGACTACTCCTCCAAGGAGTCATAGCATTTTGTCTACACACTGGTCTGCTTCCCAAAACATATTGAGGCAAAGTTATTTAGATCTGAAAGCTTTAAACTGAAGTGTTCCAAATATGAGTGTTCAAAAATTGACTTGGCAAGTCATTATTTATGGAACAAAACTTGTGACTGGGCTGCATAACACAATTATTGTTATATTGCTGTCTCTGAATGTTCGCATTCCATTTACCCAAGGGCCAACTATGAAATGCCCTCACAGGTTCACTATATTTTAGCTTTGTTAATCTCGTCTCTCTAATGAAAATCTTGTGGCTTACTTAGGACCTGGAATGAAATCTTCCAGATTTAATATGTGAAAAGTACATTTACATTTGTGTTAACATATCTTTTGGTATGAAATTATTGGTTATTATAATGAAATTGTATATATGCAGTGGAAATTCTGTAATATTAGTATTGAAGATACTAGTTTCAATGGTTAATTTCATCAGAGAACCTTAATATTTTTTTAAAAAAATCGCACCATATTCCTGTATGGAATGCCAAGGGCAATGAAGATGACTAAGAAGTTGTGTGAGATCATTTCTTCTGATTTTGTGAGAATTGCCATGCTAAGTTAATCCTTACCAGCCCATTTTGGCATCATATCAGGCTTCATTCAACAGTGTGTTTGGCTTCTGTGTGGACAGTTGTGAATCCGGTACCCTTGGAATTCCAAATTGACCCTTGTCCCATTTGTCCTCTTCAGGTGTATGTATTTGTCATTCCAATGTAAAAATCTCTGAATGGGGGGAAGAGGAATATGAAGAACTCAAGTCAGAACTTCCAATTGATGATATTGTAAAATGAATAACATCAGAATTCCCAAATCTCCAAATCGCTAAAGTCTGGAGATCGATGTATATGTTGGATCAGCATTTTCATTTCAGATTCAGTGTTCCATTCCTAAGTGTAATCAGATTATCAAACAGCTGCCTTCTTTCCTCTTGCCTATTCCTTGTTTCTTCTTCAAAAAGTGAATGATCTTTTTCGACAACAGAACTGTGTTTTCTGAATTCTTTCTGGCTGCACAGAGACACACCTTTCTTTTCACTGTGATCATTAGTCCAGTTTGTCGCATTTTGAAGAGTTTTCTTTTTCGCCTGTCTGTATCTCCTAAGTCCAACTATTCATGACATCTTTTTATATAAAGATTGACAACTGCATTGGAGCAATTTTTGTTTGTTCTGCCCAATATAACCGAGAGTTGTTTTGTTTATATAATATAGATCAATAGTTTGAATAGGCAAAGTATCCTTGTCATTTAAGCCATTTTTCATTTTGGAGAAAAATATGTTGGGGTCTATCGATATTCTGTTCTGAGTATGAATGGCGGAAAGCAAGGAGAAGCCCAAAATGCTTGCTTAATTTCCCTTGCGCTGCATCCTGTATCTTTCCTTCTTCTTTAATTGTACGAAATTCTCTGCAGTAGGTACCATGGAATCTATCACGCAATGAACAGGAAAAGATGACTTGGTGTGCACATTGTTATCTCAAGGGTAACATTTGGAGAATTCAGGTTAAAGTTATAATTTGCAGACCATTGAACAAATTATCGTATTTGTTCTACAACATCAAGTTGTTTACACCTATAATTAGACAATAGCTTGGCAAGATAGTATTGTCGATTGTGAGTTGGAAGAGCATAATAAAGAAATGTGAAGAAAGATGAAAAAGAGATGTAAGAAATTATATTCAGGGTTTGTCCTTGCTGAAGATGAATATGTCAGACTGGTCATGATGACTTCTGTGATTGGGCACGTTACGTTTCTGAGAGTGGTACAAATATTTGTTGCTAAAATAGCAAATGGATTATGTTTCTAAATAAAATGCAAAAAGGAAAGATATAATAGGTTCCTGATATGAAGGTTGGGGACTTTTTCGCATTAGCCGTGGAATAGCCAAGTCATTGTGGAGCAACGTCTTATGGGCTAACTGAAGACAGATGATGCACAGACAATTTAACCGAAGTATTTTTCCCCAAAGACTGGCTGACAATATTGTAGCTTGAAGAAGAATGCAACCCACTAAAAGGTAATTTCCTAGTTATCAAACGTTGATCCTACTTAGATCCTGAATCTCGCGAGGTTTTTTGCTTGCGCGCATGGGTCTCTGGTTGTTTGTTGGAGTTGAGCATCTGCAGCAATAACTGATTCTTGAGCTTGCCTTGGTACTGTACTGGACAAGCAATTTCAGTGAGCTTATCGCAGGTTGAGCTGGTGGACTGGTCCCCGCACATGCTCGCTGGCTGGAGTGAGGATATTCCTGGATCTGAACATTACCCATAAGATGAACTTTTTATGAAATTTTTATAAACGATTCGCCAGAATAAAAATACACAAGGAATATTCTCATTAGGTAATAATGCTACCTGTGGAAGCCAACTATTCTAGAAATACAAAGGGAGGTTTATCTAGTAATGAAGGAGGCAGTAGTGCTGGTGTTTATGAGGTGACGTCAAAACTAAATTGCCAATGTTTCAATTGTTCATAATGCTATAAGCACAATTCACTCACTTGCATCAAGGCGATTTGTTGGATACCGCTGGGAGGGTTCGGAAAAGCAGAGTCATAAATTGGTAAGTTCAGCTTCTTGAGAGTGCTATTTACTCCCTTGTTTCAATTTACTGCAGCCAGCATCTTCCACATTGCCTCTCAATAGTTACTTTAGGCCTGGTTCTAAAAATTTTATATTAAGAGAAATAACATAAAGAAATATGCTGCGCTTTCTTTTTAAAAAGATGCCATTTCGCTATACGAGTGGGAATTATATATGAATGTGACCTTGTTGAACATGATATGAACACATAAATAAAAAGGCAACATAACATTACAGTTTCCTCAAAGAAGTCCAAAACTAAGAGGTTTTAAGCACAACTGGAAATTTGCATTAAAAGATAAATGTTTTGCAAATCTACAGTAAGTCTAGGGAGCAGTCGCAGGAGACAGATTAAATCTGGGAAAGTAAGAATTTAAGCAACTAACGAATATTTAGAGGATTAGCGGTTCCTTAGCAAGTCAGTGCATGTCTATTATATGTCTGTCTAGTCAGTTACCTGTGTGTGATTCAAGTGTCTAGATAAGTAGCAATACATACAATCAACAGGCAAGGATACAATGATCCATGTACATGGAATTATGGGTTTTTACTTAAATCAACGCTTTTGTGTATTAAAACTGCACAAGACATCAATTTTTTAATGAGAAAAGCTTCGCAGAAGAGCATGTAATAGTGGAATTGCCTGAACTAGGCACGCCTGACTGAATTGTATTGGAACAGCTAATGGCTTCCAAAAATAAAAATACGCAACTTGATCGCACTTCAAAGAAACACACGACCCAATAGACATAACAGAGGACCTGAAGACCAACAGACCTATTGGAGACGAGCTGTGTCTTGCCCTACATCACCAGAGAGTACTAGATCCTAATAAAATCGTAAGTATACTACAGCAGCGATCAGATCAAGACTTGGCTCTACAAAAACAGACAGAAAAATAGCAGCCATCCTGGAGGAACCCCAAGACAAAATTGAACTCTGGAAAACCAAGCATATTACGAGATTCCTGTACATGCATGCCGCCTGCACATACATTGGACAGACTGACCAATAGAGGGTATTTGGGGAGAATAAGTACCCGCCTAGGATAACACAAATATGCAGTAAACAACCAGCTGGAATCACACCTCCTGCACTAGTCCAACACGTGAAAACCACAGGGTCGACAACATTCAAACTTCAAATGGCACCGAAAACCTCTCGGCCACTATCAGAAAACCCAGCCACAGAATTTCATCAAGAGAAGCCATAGAGATTGAAAAAAGTACGTGACAGCAATCAATATGATAAGAGAGTGATTCATGCAGATCTGTCAAATCTTTGGAAGCGCTGCACTTCAAATAGGAAAGATCTCCACACCTAACAAACAGACGAAACACTGGAACACAGACAGACTCTCCTCTGATGGCAACTCCAACGCAACACCGCCCCACCAGGGCACCCAGGGTGAAACGCCAGCTTTGCTGATGCGAAGAGCAGCCGTTACACTCTTCACACGAAGCCAAGCGAGACATTGAAAGCCTCCAACACAAGAACAGAGGTGCTGCAGCCATCAAGCCACATAAACGAGACAGAAGTAAAGCCAGAAAACCAATCAATCAAACTCCAAAGTCCAATGAACACAGACCCAGGTTAATAGCCTAACAGAATAAGGACCAGCGCTTCAAATTTTGAAACAGAGGAAGTGAGACACACTTCCAGTACAGGAAACGCTGATGATGGCAGATGAGATTTCTGCTGAAACGTTGCTACAACTGTTAACAGAACTACAATGAGCTACAGACTTTAACGTAGAACTTACAATGACGTGGGATAATAGCTCTCCGAAGGAAGCTAAACAGCCACATAGTGATATATATATATATATGATTATATTTGTTTTAAAGTTTTCTGCGGTACTTACATGTGTGCTGTTCAGTCTTCCTTCGTATATTGCCCACGTCATTGTTAATGCATTAAGTACCCAAGGAAGCTGAATCAGCACTACACACACACATCACACAACACACACATACACACACACATAGTGTTGTGTGTGTGTGGGGGGGGGGGTTGGTTGTTTTTTAATGTTTTTTCGCGGGTATCTTACATGTTTCTGTTCCTAGCCTTGTCTTCGGGTATTTAGTCTCCACGTCATCTGTAGTGCTTTTAAAGTTGTAGCAACGGTTTCAGCAGACTCTCGAATCTGCCATCATCATGGCTCTTTCTGTATAGAAGTTGTGTATGCATTACAGACAGTATGTATCTCTAATTAGCAGAAGTCCTGGATGATGTTGCCGAAATGTAGATTCTCTGAAACGTTGCTATCAACTTGAAAAGCACTACAATGACGTGGATATATACCTCGATAGGTAAGTGAACAGCATATATATAAGTATGTATGTATGTATGTATGTATGTATGTAATGTGTTAATGTATTATGTATATATATGTATATTATATTATATCAGAACTCTTGGCCCAAATCCGTGGTGGGAATTCAATTTTTTTTTTACTACTGGTTCTGTGGGCCGTAGCCTTGGCAGGTGGCAGGGGAAGGAATACTGCAAAAATCTCCATTGCCTTTCCACATCCTAGGGGAAGCTGACTGTCAAAATGTCAATCCCTCCCACTCGACTCTGCTTTCAACTCCGTCTCATCTGTACAGGGCAATCAGAAAAGTAAAACTCAAGCCAAGTCAGCCTTGGGATTTCGGAGGCAGAGTAATAGATGGAAGTGGGGCCAGTCAGAGCTGAATTTTGCCCAGTTCTCTGAACTGCTGAAAAATTTTCGCGATCCTGGTCAGACTGCTGAATACTCACCCTCTGCCCCAAATGGGAGGAAATGAAATACTTGATATCTAATTTATTTTTCGAATGGAAAGCAGGATATAAATTTAATAGATCAAAGAAATGAATATTACCTGGCTCGTTCAGCCTTTCCTGCTGAATGGTGTTTGGCCGTAGCTATGTTTCTCCAGCAGTTTGGCAATTGATGCTGTCGAGAACATTGCAGCTAGCAATCAAATTCTGAGATCTCAGTGAGTTTTCGCTGAGAATTAGTGCATGTGTCAATTGGATAATAAGGGACGAGGATATATATTGCTCATTCTGGCTGAATCGGGTAATATGCACGCAACCTGATCTGAAGAAAAATATTTTAGTTTATTTTTAAATAATAAAACTGCATCTCTAATTCAATCAATAAAATATCGTGATCGGCCTATGATCTCGCATAGCAACATGGATATTTAAAATCATCAACCAGCCTTTGCACTACGCGATCACAAGCGTTTAGGTTACGAAAAGATTAGTGTTTTTTTAAAGCAAGCCAAATATAAACAAACATTATATCATTTGTGGAACAGGGAAGTCGGCACTGTTCAATTATACAAACAAACTTTTGCTAAGACACAAATACATAAGCATATGCCAAATCAAAGTAGCAACAGGCTTCCAAAAAATTCTATTCAGTGTGAAATATCTATCAGCATCATCTGGAAAGAAAAATGTTATAACTGTTCAGTTGGATTGTAAATAAAGGTAGAGAAAACTCAAACGTGAAGTCATCTGATTGCCCTTGTAAGAGAAAACAACCAGAATGGAGAGGCATGGTTTTTTACATGCAGACGAAGTGCTCATCTGTTATGTGACATTGTATATCAATTTTCCTGAATAAAGGAAAATCATACAATCATAACCAAGACCAAAAGTATCGCTAACGCAACATGGAACTTTGAGAGTCACAGATCAAATTTATATTTCTCTCAGTGTCCAGGACATGATGAAATCAGTGGTGACTTAGCAGAGGAAGAGTTTCAATTAGAGGATTTGAGCTGAAAAGACATATTACAAGTAATAGGATTTCAGAAATGTGTCCGATTTTGGTGAATGCTTTGAAGATGAGGGAGTGACTTTGAAGAAACTAGGCTATACTTAACAAAGACACTTTTTCATCACATTAATCAGTTGAAACAATATCATGTAAGGCACTGGGAGAAAATACTGACTTTGGAAGTTCAAGTGACAAGATTTTCAATTTTTCAACAAGAAGATGAAATCAGAAGTCAGCATACTGCAGTTGAAACCAGTAATGTCAGAGATACTTGTTACTTAATTAACAACCAACATACAACCTGTTTTGTGGTAAAACAGTATCTAATAAGACCTAAAAGTTTAATGAATAGATTCCACAGTGGCACATACACATTTCTCCTTCCAATTCTTTCCAATATGAATGTCTGGTGACTAAAAGAAGAACTTCCCACATATTTTGATGCACAGTATGGAATGAAAATCACCTCATAACTTTTTTGATAATATCTGTATATTTCAGTTTATGACACAAATGAATTCTCCTTTTAGTTCTGTCTAATATTGTATGAAGAAGAGAAAATTTGATGGACATCTTAGTGCTTCAAAAAATTGGACTCAGAGCATTGTGATTAACTGCTCGTTTGCTAGAGGTGGAAAAGAACTTATAAAATCCCTGCATTTTGGATAGGAATGAAACGGGTTTCGTTTTTCATTTGCCTGCAGTTCCAAAGGAGCTTGAAATATAAAGCATGCGTAAACTCGATTAATTTGGGGGAGTTTGTTTTTGAAAATTGCTCCAGAAATTTCTGAAACTACTCTTTGGAAGAGCATGGAAGTTTTATATGGTTCCTAGAGCAGTTACACAATTTCACTGTTTCAGGACTTGAAATCTTCCATAGAAGTTTAGCACATTCCATTCCCAGTGAAATTTTGCACATTCATGAACTTAATGAGTACCTAAAAACAAAATAACATCTGTAGGAAAGAGCCCTTATTCATATGGGATTAAAAGATACATTGAAATGTGTGAGAGCATGTTAGTGGATACCTCTTCAGAATAACAAAGTTGGAAAAGGACATTAAAGTTTTAGTAGTCCAGAGGTCCCAATTCCGGAGCATGGCCAACTGCCAGGCCTTGAATTTTTTTGTATACTTCTTTTTTCGGTTTTGTGAATTTTATCTTGCATTGAGGAACTGGACTGTAGAAGTGGTGTGTAACCCCACTTTGCACAAGCAGGTGAAGCATTGGTGCACAAATTCCATTTGTTATGTGGCAAGGCACCGTGTGCGCATTGGTGCATATCCCCTATCAATCGCAAACGCCATTTCCCCATGCGCCAATTCTGCAAAGCCAGAAAGTTGGGGAACTCTTTCTAGTCATACCCACTGCTTTATAGCAGGAAAGCCTGTACTATATTCAAACAAATGTTTTAATAATCATCTTCAGAAAAAAACTTCCACTATTGCAGCACCCACAGCTTCGGACACCAGTTGTTTCACTGGTTAATTATTATACCCCTTGTCAGGAAACTGTCCTCCTTAGTTCTTAGTTTGGTTTTGTCCTGATAAGTTTTTCTTGCCTGTCTCAGGTGCATTGAAGAAATACATTGATCCCCCTCTTCTTTGTAGCAGTCCCCCGCCCTTTCCCCAAAATAAATTTGGGGAATAAAAAGGGTAAAATACTGCTCAACACTTTCTATCATTTTCTCCCATAAATTGGGAGCAATCAGTTCCTGACCTTTTTTGCTGTTTTTTACATGTTTGGGATGAAGCTTTTTTTTTTTTTTTAACTTTTGGATATTCAAGCTTAGCTGTTTGAGCCTGTAGCTTGTCTTGACTTCCATCTTTGCAGGTCACGGGCTATTGTTCTGATTTCACTTTATATGTAACTGTATGTGCCCAGTTGGTGGGATTCATTTTTTTTACTACCTTTCTGTGTGGCTTGGTGGGCGTGGCGGGGAAGGATTACGATAAAATCTCCAGTCAGAAGTCGTATTTTGCTGATTCCTGAAAGCTACTCTAAATATTTATTGCTACTTGGTTTCTCTCAGAACTGTCAGAAGAACCTGACTACTAACCCCTGGGTAAGTACCTCTCTTGCCCAATTTTTTATCCCGGTCTTTTTTATCTTTCATTCATTCCAAGATTCTTTTGTTGTAGCCATGCTGATTTCTTTTAAGACTCCTATGTTTCTTCTTCATTGGAATTGTGGTAGACTGGGATTTTAATCTCACTTTCAAAGATTCCTCAGCTTCTTTGGTTGTTAAGTAATGTATATACTAGTATTATGTTATGTAATGTATCGTATGTATGTATGTATGTATGTATGTATGTATAATAATTATAACATATGTATAAATATATATTATATAAAGTAAATATAATAAGATATAAGTTTTGCGGTACTTACTAAGCAGTTTCAGCTTCCTTCGGTATTATCCACGCCAATTGTAATGCTTTTAAAGTTGAGCAACGGTTTATAAAGTTGTTATCATAATTAATACGGCCTCTCCCAAAAATACACAATAAGCGATAACCTCTCAGACCAATAAGTCAGATCCAAGGAACGCCACCATTACAAAACCAGTCTAAACCTTAGTCAAAACAACTCCAGCCCCATGCTGAAGACCTCAGCTTCATATGTACAACAAAACTCATACCACTTCTTAGATGACAATAGATCTACACGTGAACAAGAAGATCTGCTTGTAAGTTTTTGACGTGGTTTCACTATCACTTGCAAGTCCCGATAAGAAGAAACTTCTTGAAATCCTCAACAATAAATAGCCTAACTCAGCTAACACCTCATGAAACTAACAGAACAGTCTGCTAACAACACATATTTCATATACAAAGGATCAAAGATACAAGCAAATTGAAGAAGCCCCTAAGGGATCACCACTGGTCCACGCCGTCATTTGTCAGAACCTGTTCATGAAAATTCAAATCCAGAGCCGCTGGCTAATGCCAACCCCAGACAAACCTCAAACTGTGGCTAAGAATACAGTCGATGACCATTTGTGATTTGGCCCCATGGAAAAGGATAGAACCTAGAAACATAATTTCCTAACACACCTAAACAGACACACCCAAAATCAAGTTCAACTCCATGGAACTGAAATTAAACAAACCTACCATTCCTAGATGTAGTCTAAATCTACAAAAAGAAACAGATTGGTCACATAGGACACACCGTATTACCAGAAGAAGAAACACACTCCAACGCGTTACCTCAGTGCCCAATCCACACTGCACCAGCACAGATAAACTCCGTGTCAAACACCAATGCCATAACCAAATGCCTTGCAGACAAGACAACACATAAGACTGAACTTATGCACTCTGTGTGCTGACTACAAGTATTTGATCGAAGCCAAGCTTCCACAACAAAATCACCAACTTGATCCACAAAAACACACTAAACAATAATAGAGACTAACCAGAATATCAACAGGTCTATGGAACAGCTGCCTGCCCTACATCAAAGAGGTAACTACAAGACAAATATCAGTAGATACTCCCAGACAGCATCACATCAAGACTGCCTTCAAAACTAGACAAAATAAATAGCAGCCAATCCTAAAAAACCCCAAAGACCAAAATTGATACCTGGAAAACAAGGCATATACGGAAGTTTCCCTGTGCATCATGGCTCCGGCCAACATACATTGGGACAGACCAAGTAGATTAAGAATAGTACCGCCTGGATGAACACAACAATTCAGTTAAAAAAGCCTGGAATACACTCCCTCCTCCACTAGTCTAATCACATGAAAACCACAGGTCACAACCATCAACTTCCATAGCACTAAAACCTAGCCACTTAGAAAACCCCAGCCACAGAATCATCAGAGAATCCATAGAGATTGAAAAATAAGATCTGAAAGCAGAATAGAGAGATGATCCACCAGACTGTCAATCATTTGGCAAGCCTGCACTTCTCAATAGAAAAGATCTCCACACCCTCAACTCAAGGCAAACACTGGGCACAAACCAGGACTCTTCCCTCTGATACCTCACTCAAACATACCCCAACCAGGCCACGACAGATGAAACCTACAGCTTCCTAAATAAATTAATAGCCGCCTTTCACGCGAAGCGCCAAGCTGTCACTGAAATGCCTCCAACAGCAGGATACAGGAGGTTTTTGCCAGCCAATCTAAAGCCACAAAACAAGACAGAAGAAACAGAAACACCAGTCAAACAAACTTCCAAGTCCAATAAACATAATCAGACCAAGACTCCCACCAATCAGGAATGTAGAAAACAATCCTGCTAACAGCGCAATAGGCTAGCCTCAAATTAAAACCAACGTACTGTGAGAGCCTGACCCATTATACAAATTTCAATACAGAAGCTGATGATGGCAGATAGATTCTCGAAACGTTGCTTACAACTTTAAAAGCACTACAATGAACGTGGGATAATATATCCAAAGGAAGCCTGAACTGCAATTCATGTAAGTACGCAAAAAACTAAAAAAAAACAAAAAACAATTATAATATATTAGTTGTAGTGTATGTAAGTTCGGGTCTTTTCCCATGTAAGATTAAGAGTATCGTTGGTGACATTTCGGTTGAGGTCTCACTACCATCTCTCACCCATACTGGGGGGGGGGGGGCTGGTGTTGCTGGTAATTTGGCTGTGGCTGCTTGCTTTGATTGGTTTGATGGAGTTATGTTGGTAAATTGGGTCTGTGTGATGGCCTTTAGTTTTGATTTGTGGAGATATCCTGGATTATTGTGCTTCGTAATCTCCTGGTTGTTTGTTTTTTGTAAGTGAGTATTTTTTCCATACTCTCTTCATATGTTTTTAATGGCTTAGGTCAAACATTGTGTAATGGCTTGCAAGTTCTTTTGTAGGTACCTGTCCTGCATTGTAATTCTCCTGGTCAATTTTGTGGTTTTTGATCTCCTTTTCCCTTAGCTCCTGTTGTCAGTAACGGCTTGGGCAGTGGTGTTGTGTGAGGCCTTGTGAGATTTATTGCTGTGGTATCCTTTGGTCTTGTGCTGGGATTATCCCTTGGGTCTATTTTGCTGTTTTGCAACTTCTTGAGTTCTTGGGGTGTAATTTCTTTCAGTTTTCTGATTGTGGATGTCCTGAGTGGGGGCTGTGAATGTAGCATTCTGGGTTTAGTCTGGCTTCAAGTGTTGGGTCTAGGTCTGTGTTCTGGCCGTTTGGTCAGCTGTTTGGTTTGGGTCCCAGGGGTGGCGACCAGTTTGGCGAGGCAGCTTGTGAAAAATCCTACAAATATAAATAGAATAGATAAGAGTAGAATAGATTAGATAGATAGATAGATATGGATAATATAGATAATTAGATAAGAAATATGAGATAGGAGATAGAGAGATAGAGATAGAGATAGAAGATAAGATAGAATAGAGATAGAGATAGAGATAGAGATAGAGATAGAGATAGAGATAGATAATAGATATAGAATATAGTATAGATATCTAATATGAATATATATAGATTAGATATAGATTAGATATTAGATATTAGATATTGAAAATATAATAGAAGTATAGGTGTGTGTGTGTGTGTTGTGTGTGTGTGGTGTGTGTGTGTGTGTGGTGTATACCCAAAAGATCAACTGAACCTGGAAAGCCAAGGCAATATTATGAATCCCAGTGCATCATTTGCCGTCCACATACATCAGACAGACCAAGAGAAGAAAAAAGTCCCACTTGATAACCATCAATTAAATGCAGTTAAAAAAGAACGCTGGAACACACCTCCTCACTTGTCCAATCCACATTGAAAGCCACAGATCATAGCATCAACTTTCATGGCACATAAACCCTACAGCCACTATAGAAAACCCATGCCACAGATTTGATTAGAGCAAGCCATAATTGAAAATAAGACCTGCAAAGTCATGAATAGAAGAGAATGATTCCACCAGACTGTCAATATTTGGAAGCCTCACTCACAAACAAAGAAATATCCACACCACAAGCCAGGCTAAACACCTGGCACAAACAGATTCCCCCTGATAACTCCACTCAAACACATCCCACCAAGGCACCCAGATGAAACCTAGCTTCCTAAAAACAAATGATAGCCCTCTTTTACTTGAAAGCCCAAGCTCAACTAAAAGCCTCCAATACAGAACACAATTTGCCTAGCCAATCAGACAAAAAACAAAAAGACACAGCAACCCTCCAAGACCAAAAACTGACCAAACTCCCAAACCAATCAGGAGAAGAAAAAGACAATTCTGGGCATCAAGCAGTAGGCTAGCCCCAATTAAAACTGGAAACAAACTGTATAAAGTCTGACCTCACAGACGAACACAATACAGAAGCCTGAATGATGACAAGAGACGATCTGCCGAAAACACTACATACTTTAAAAGCACAACTATGATACATGGGAAAAATACCCGAATCAAAGCTTTAATACCATAATGTACAACGTATACAGTAACATATTGTACTTATGTATATGTATACAAATAATATAATGTGGATACTTCAAGAGGAGGAAAGTTCCTCAGAGTTAAATCGCTTACCAAGGATTTGGCAGAAAGGCAATGAGAAAATTGTCTATTAACTGAAGAGATTACTGCATGAAAGATTCCCACATTCCCCTGTAGGAAAGCGCCGCTATTGAAGTTTGGCTCCGATAACAGGCAAGGTGCAACAGAAAGTTAGATTTACATACAGCGAAAGAGATTGACTAGTGACAAGAATATGGATTGTTAGAATGTTGGATAATTTACTGATTTTACCTGATAGGAAGTTGTGACTGCGGATGAAACTGCTTAGCTGCGCTGGTATGTCTGCCCTCTATCTGGTGGTCCTATGGCGCTCATTGATTTCTCAGTTTTGGGCATTTGTTCTGAATCTTGCTGAATTATTTCAGCACTCTGATCTATTAATAGGTTGAGCAGAATTCAGTTTCCATATGGTATTTTAATAATAGCTTTAAATGTTTCAATTTAACATGTTCAGGTAAGTCGCACAAGTAATAGTTATTGCATCTCCCAGGTATTTAATTACTTCCCATTCATTTCGTAATGATTTTCTGATGCAAGTTCTTGTTAAAAATAATGCATGGAAATTTTGAATATTTCAATTATAGAATACAAATGGCTTATTCGTTTTAGCACTTGGTGTTTTTATAATGCATGTTATTTTCCTGACTTTGTTCTTGGGCTATTATAATTTTCCAGTTAATTTTTAAAAGCAATATAAAATAATTATATAAAAATAGCTTTAGAAATTTTAAATTACTTGAAAATTTATTCAGGTAGTGCCTTGCCTTATTAACAATATGGGAACAGAGTTTACATTGCTAAGTAAGGTGATTTTATGTTGAGTGTACACATATTTTTTGACCTTTTTTTTACCATCAGTTGTTAAGAGAATGGCACAGTTATGAAATAAATAATAATGTGTTTTTTAGCAAAGATCTACTCTTTTTAATACAAATTAGCTTGCTGTTGGAAGCAGCCTGGAGAGGTCACAAATGACAATCACACACTGCGATCACCGTAAAGAATGCCTCAGGTGCCAGGTTTCCTGACTTTGAATTATGTTGAACTGTGGAGATGACTGCAATGGTTGTCAAGTGTGAAACCTATTGGCAAGTCATTTTCTTGTATGTTGCTGTGAATATTTGCTAAAATGAGCAGTATACTGTTGGGACTACTATTTCCTTTCATGAGGCATACAAAACATTTTCTAGGTAAACTGATTTCTATTTGAAAAGTCTACTTACATAGACTAGAGTTTAAAACAACTTTTGCAATGTTGCATATCCTGATAATCATTCACAAGCCTCAGGGGGGAAATGCAACGAACAATAAACACACACAACAAAGTGAAAATAAACCAAAAAACACTACTTAATGCAGGTCTTATTAAGATGTCACCCTTTTGAAATATAAAGATTTCCATCCCTTCCCTTTTTGCTTCGTCGCAATTCTAATTACATACCAGTTGGTTCGTGTCCTGAAGCTGGCCATTCAAATGCGAATTCCTGAAGTGGTTTTCCTGCAGTTGGATAGAACTGCTGAGAGTGCAATGACCCTTTGCAGCTCAGTCCTGACCTACATTTCATTTCTGCATTTTGGATGGGCACAGGTTACCCAATACATTCACTAGGATGCAGACTTCCCTGATCGTCACACAACTGCGAAATCTAACAAGAAACAGAACAAATATAAATAACAGTCACTGAATCTTATTTCCAATATTTGTAACTGTATTTGATGCTTTACTTTTTTGTCTGTAAAGCTTCATTTGATCATGTGATTTTTCTGTTATGATTTGCAGTGCTGTGAGATTCAGAATTTTGCACTCCTAGTGAATTGTATTTGGTACCTGTGTCCCTGCCATGCATAAATGCAGATGAATGTGGTCCAGGACTGCAGCTGCAAAGGGAGTCGATTGCACTTTCCAGCACCTTCTATCCAAACTGCCAGGAAAACCACTCAGGAATTCCGCAATTTTAATGGGCCAGCTCAGGAACTGAACAAATGGTATGTATTAGATAGTGAGAAAGCAAAAGGGAAGGGATGGAATCTTTATTTCAAACCAGGTGACATTCTTTAATTAAGGACCTGATTAAAGTAGTTGTTTTGGGTATTTTTCACTTTGTGTGTGTGTTTATTGTTTGTTGCTTTCCCCCCTGAGCTTGTGATATGATTATCAGAAGTATGCAACTTGCAAAAGTTGTTTAAACCCTCAGTCCTATTTAAGTGACTTTTCAAATAGATAGCTACCTAGAAAATGGTGTTTTTTATGTCCCTCATGAGAAGAACCATAAGTATTCCTCAAGTATAACTGCTCATTTTAGCAACTATTCACAGCCAAAGCATCATCAAGAAAAGTGACTTGCAATAGGTCTTCACACTTGACAACCTATTGCAGCATCTCCACAGTCACATAGATCGTAAATGTTCAGGAACCTTGGCAAACCAAGCATATCTTTACAATGATCGCAGTGTGTGAATTCATTTGGTTGACTTCCCCCCCCCAGGCTGCTTCCCAAACAAGCAAAGCTAATGTTAAGTCGATTGCTAAAGCAACCATATATTTTCATTTCCATAACTGTAGCAATCTCTTTAACAACTGTGTCTTTGTAAAAAAGGTCAAAAAATCAATGGTGTAACTCACATTAAAAATTCACCTTACCTTAAGCAATGTATAGAACTCGATTCGCCCATAATGTTCTATAAAGTCAAGGACTACCTGGTAATTCTCAATAATTTTAAAATTCTAAAGCTATTTTTATATTATTATTTTTATTGCTTTTAAAAACAAACTGAAATTATAGAACAAGAACAAGTCAGAAAAAATACATGCATTATAAAAACACAAGTCTAAACAAAAGCCATTGTTTTCTATTTGAATATCAAAATTTCCATCATTATTTAACAAGAAACTTGCATCAGAAATATACAAATGATGGGGTAATTAATACCTGGGAGATGAATACTATTACTTGTGACTTACCTGAACAAGTTAAAACTTGAAACATTTAAAGAGCTTATATTAAATACATATGGAAACTGAAGTCTCCTCACTATTAATAGATCAGCTGCTGAAATACTTCCAGCAAGATTCAGACAATGCCAAAATCTGAGAAATCAAATGAGCGCCATTAGGACACAGATAAGGCAAGACACCAGCGCACTACAGCAGTTCATCTCGCCAAGTTCACAACTTCTATGAGTAAAATCAGAAATTCCAACATTCTAACTAATCCATATCTTTCATTAGTCAATCCTCTTTGCTGTATGTAATCTAAACTTTCCTCGTTGCACCTGCTGTTACTCAGTGAAGCCAAATTTCAATAGCGGTTTCCTACAGGGGAATGTGGGAAAATCTTTCCGATGCAGAATCTCTTCCAGTTAAATAGACAATTTATTCTCGATCTGCGTTACCTGCCAAATCCTTGAGTAGCAGTTGTAAACTCTAAGGGGAACTTTCCTCCCTCCTGAATATCCAACATATATTTATTGTGTATACATATACATAAGTACATATGTACATGTATCGTGTATACCATATAGTGGTATTAAGCTTTGTTCGGGTAATTTCCATGTCATCATAAAGTTGCTTTTAAAGTTGTATGTTTCGGCAAGAATCTCATCTTTCATCAGTCAGGCTTCTGTATTGTGGGTTCGCTGTGAGTCACTTTACAGTTGTTTCAGTTTAAATTGGGGCTAGCCTAACTGCTGTGCCAGAATGTTTTTCTGTCACTACTGATTGGTTGGGAAATTTTGGGTCTATGTTTATTGGTCCTTGGGTTTGCTGTGTTTTTTTTTTTGTTTGATTGGCTGGCCAACATTGGTTTCTGGTATTGGAGGCTTTTAGTGCAGCTTGGCTTCAAAGTAAAAAGACGCTATCATTGTTAGGAAGCTAGGTTTTCATCTGGTGCCTGTTGGATGTGGTTGAGCGGAGTATCCAGGGGGATCTGTTTGTGCCCAGGTTTGCCTGCTTGGTGTGTGATATTTTTTTGTTTGTGAAGTGCAGCTCCAAAAATGACAGTTGTGAATCCATCTCTTCTATCAACTCTGTCAGTCTTTTCAATCTATGCTTTCTCTAATATCTTGGCTGGGTTTATCTATAGTGGCTAGGTTTAGGTCCATGAAGTTGATGCATGATCGTAGGGCTTCATGTGTTGGACAAGTGAGGAGTTTGTCCAGCTTTTTTTATGGCAATTTTTGTGTTTATCCAGGTGGGTACTTATTCTTCTCTTGTTCCTGTCTGATGTAGTGGCCGGGCAGGAATGCCACTGGGGACTTCATATATGCCTTGGTTCCAGGTCATTTGATCTTTGGGGTATACACACACACACACCCACACCACACCACACACACACACACACACACACACCTATATCTATATATTTCATATCTATATCTATTATCTACTATATTAAATCTAATATATCTATATCTATATATTATACCCTATATATCTATATCTATCTATCTATGCTCTATCTCTATCTCCTATTCTCCTAATCTCTACTCTATCCTCATCTCTATCTTATCCTAAATCTCTATCTCCTATCTCTATCTCTACTCTATTTCATCTATCTATCTATCTATCTATCTATCTATCTATCTATCTATCTATCTATCTATCTATTTTATATTTGTTAGATTTTCACAGCTGCCTCGCCAGCTGTCCGCACCCCTTGACCCCAAAACCAAACAAGCTGACACACGCCATAGAACACAGACTAAGACCCCAAAACTTGAAGCCAGAACTAACCCAGAATGCTAACATCACAGCCCCCACTCAGGACATCACAAATCAGCAAACTGCAGAAATTACACCACAAAAACTCAAGAAGTTCAAAACAGCAAAATGACCCAGATAATCACAGCATAACAAGACCAAGATACCACAGGCAATAATCACAAGGTCCTCACACAACCGCACTGCCTCAGCCGTTACGTACCACAGGAAGCTAAGGGAAAGAGATCATAAAACACAAAGACCGCAGGAAATAACAATGTCAGGACCAGGATACCAAACAAAAGAACTGCAAGCCCATTACACAACTGATCGCTATAAGCCCATTATAACATGAAAGGTTAATGAAAAAGATCCTACAAAACAAACAACCAGGAATTACACACAAACATATTCCAGGATAATCTCCCACAACAAAACCTCACAAGCCATCACACAGCCCTATTTACCAACATCAACTCCACAACATCAAGTAAGGCAGCAGCACAGCAACTACCGGCACACACCACCCCCCCCCAGTATGTGAGGATGGTGAAGTGAGACCTCACAGAAATGTCACCAAGATCTCTCTTATCTACATGGGAAAAAGACCCGAACCTACATACAACATATTATATTATTGTTTTTTGTTTTTTTTTTAGGTTTTTTGCGGGTAACTTACATGAAGCATTTCAGCTTCCTTTGGATCTGTCCCCACCGTCATTGTAGTGCTTTTGTAAAAGTTGTAGCAACGTTTCAGCAGAATCTCATCTGCCATCATCAGCTTCTGTATTGAATTTATATGGGTCAGGCTCTCAACAGTCGTTGTTTAAATTGAGGCTAGCCTATTTGCTGTCCAGATGGTTTTTTCTAACATCCCTGATTGTGGGAGTCTTGGCTGTTTATTGGACTTGGGAGTTGTTGACTGGTGTTTTCTGGTTTCTTCTGTCTGTTTTGGCTTTGATTGGCTGGCAAAACTCTGTTTCCTGTGTGGACTCAGTGCAGCTGGCTTCCGCGTGAAAGGGACGGCTATTATCTATTTAGGCTAGTTCATCTGGGTCCTGTTGGGTATGTTTGAGCTGGAGTATCAAGGAGTCTGTGTGCCCAGTGTTTGCCTGAGTTGTGGTGTGGAATCTTCCTATTTGAGAGTGCAGGCTCCAAAATATTGACATCTGGTGGAATCATCCTTCTATTCAATGCTCAGATCTTTTCAATCTCTATGGCTTTCTCTGAGATTCTGTCTGGGTTTTCTATAGTGCAGGTTTAGTGCTATGGACAGTTGATGTTGTGACCTGTGGTTTCCATGTGTTAGACTATGAGGAGGTGTTTCCAGCTTTTTAAACTGCATTTTTGTGTTCAATCAGGGCGGTTACTTATTCCTTCTATTGGTTCTGTCCAATGATGTGGCCGGCATGATGCACAGGGAACTTCGTAATGCCTTGGTTTCCAGTCAATTTGTCTTTGGGTAACAGGATGGCCTGCATTTTTTTTGTCTGTTTTGAAGGCATCTATGTGATCCTGTGTAGTATCTTACTGATTTTGCTGTAGTACCTTCTTATGAGGCAGACAGCTGTCATAGGGTTTGATATCTAGTCTCTATTATGTCTTAGTTGTTTTTGTGGATCAAGCTGGTGATTTTGTTTTGTGGAAGCCATGGCTGTCAATACTTTAGTCCGGGTGCATAGTTCAGTCCTTTAATGTGTGTCTTGTCTCCAGGCATTTGTTATGCAATTAGTGTTTTGGCCACGGAGTTTTATCTGTGCTGAGGGGTGGATTGGGCACTGAGGTACGGTGGAGTGTGTTTTTTCTTCTGGTATACGGTGTGTCTCCTAAGTGGCATCTGGTTCTTTTTGTAGATTTAGTAACATCTAGGAAGGTAGTTGTTTATTCCGTTTCCATGGTGAACTTGATTTTGGGGTTTCTGTTTTAGGTGTGTTAGGAAATTGTTAGGTTTTTCTTTCATGGGCCAAATCACAAATGTGTCATCGATGTAATCTTAGCCACAGTTGGTTTGTGGTGGCATTAGCCGAGGGCCTGGATTTGAATTCTTTCCATGAAAACCCAGGTTGCAAATACGGGTGACAGTGTGAATCCTTAGGGCTCCTTCTAATTGCCTTTCTTTGTCTTTGTATAGAAATATTGTTGGTTAAGCCAGTTTCGTTAGTCCATGAGGTTTAGCTTGTTGTATTTATTTTTGATGATTTCAAGAGTTGTCTTTTATCGGACTTGTCCGTGAATAGGTGACCAACACAAAACTTACAACAGATCTATCTTGTTCCACGTGTAGATCTTTGATAACTTTCTAAGAAGTGTAAGGAGTTTGTACATATAAGCCTGAGGTTTTCAGCTATGGGGCTGTAAGTGTGTTGGCTGGTTTAGACTAGGTTGATGGGCTTCCTTTGGACTGACTATGGTCTGAGAGTATGCCTCTTTGTGTATTTTGGGAGCCGTAAATTTGCTAGCAACTAACGTTGCACTAACTTTAAAAGCATTAACAATGAACGTGGGCATAATACCCGAAGGAAGCTGAACTGCATTCATTGTAAGTACCCCTAAAAACTTATATTTATATATTTATTATATATATATATTTAACATATTTATATTTATATATACATACATACATACATACATAACATACATACATACATAACATACATACATACTGTATATACATATAATACTACAACCAAGAAGCCTGGGAACTTTGAAAAGTGAGATTAAAAATCCAGTCTACCACAATCCAATGAAAAAAAAATAGGAGGTCTTAAAAAATCACATGCTACACAAAAAGCCTTGGATGAACTGAGACCTAAAAAAAGACAAGCACTAAAAATGCAGGGGTAACATACAGGGGTCAGTATCAGGTTCTGACAGTTCTGAGAAACAACGTACATAAATTTGAGAAGTTCGGGAATTTCAGCAAATACTACTTCTGACTGGAAGATTTTATCCGAACCTTTCCCCCGGCTCACGCCACCAAAGCACACACAGAACAGGTAGTAAAAAAAATAATTGAATCCCACCACTGGCACATACATACATAAAGTAGACCTATCAAGAAAAAATAGCCCAACTGCAAAGAGAAGCAAAAACTAAGGCTCAAAACAGCCTAAAGCTTGAATCAAAAGTAAAAAAAAAAGCTTCTCCCAACATGTAAAACCAAAGAAAAAAGTCAAGGAACTGATTGCTCCATTTATGGGAGAAAATGAAAAGAAGTGATGAAGCATACTTCCATATTGAGGGACGCTACATAAGAGAGGGGGTCAATGTTTCTTCAAATGCACCTGAAACAGGACAAGAAACTTACAAGGCAAAAACCAACTAGAACAAGAGACATTCTGACCCAATCGATATAATTAAACAGTGGAACAACTTGTGTCCAGAAGCTGGGTGCTGCAAAAGTGGAAGTTTTTTCTAAGAGATTTTTAAAACCATTGTTAAAAGTACAGGCTTTCCTGCCTTAAGCAGTGGGTTGGACAGGAAAATTCCCCAACTTCTCGCTTTGCAGATTGGATGGGGGAATGGGTCTGCAATGAATGGAATCACATGCCCGCACACGTGCCTTCCAAACTTACACAAATGGAATTGTGCCACACACTCACCTGCCTTGCAAGTGGGGATACACACACTTCTACAGTCCAGTTGCCAAATTCAAGGCCTGGCATTGGCCATGGCTCGGGAATTGGGGACCTCTGGACTATAAAACTTTTAATGTCCTTTCCAAATTTGTTATTCTGAGAAGTAATCCCTACAGCTCTCAACATTCAATGTATCTTTAATCCAATATAAATAAGGCTCTTCCACAGATGTTATTTGTTTTAGGTACTAAGTATGGATGTGCAAAATCACTGAATGAATGTTCCTAAAATTCCTATGGAAGATTTCATCCTGGAAACAGTTGAATTGTGTACATGCCTAGACATAAAACTCCATGCTCTCCAAAAGAGTAGTTCAGAAAATTCTGGACAATTTCAAAAAACAAACTCCCAAAATTAATGATTTACGCATGCTTATTCAATCCTTTGAACTGAGCAAATGAAAAAACAGAAACAAGTTTTCATCTATCCAAATGCAGGAATTTTATAAAGTTCTTCCACTCAGCAAACAGCATGAATCACAATCTCTGAAGTCCCATTTTGAAGCACTAATATGTCCCACAATTTCCTCTTTTTCTACATTTGAACAGAACTAAAGGAAATTCATTTGCATAATAATGAAATATAAAGAATATTACCAAAAGTTATGTAGTGGATTCATTCCATACTGTGCTCAAAATATGTGGAGTTTTCTTTTAAGTCACAGCAACATTCATATTGTAAAGATTGAAAGAATGTGTATGTGTCACCTGTTGAATTAATTTCATAAAACTTTAAGTCTTATTAGATCTTTTTTACCAAAACAGGTTTGGTGTTGGTTTAATAGTAACAGTATTCTGACATTCTGTTCAACTGGCAAGTATCTGACATTCTGAATTTCATTCTTCTTGTGAAAAATGAAAATCTCTTGTCACTGAACTCAAAGTATTCTCCATGCCTTACATTAGTACAATTGTTCAACTGATTAATATGATGAAAAAAGTCTGTTAAGTAATAGCCTAGTTCTTCATCACTCCTCATCTTCAAAGCATTCACCAAAATCTGGACACACATTTTCTGAAAGATACTTGTAATATGTCTTTCAGCTCAAATCCCTATTGAAAACTCTTCCTCTGCTAAGTCACCACATATTATCTGTCCTGGACAATGAAAAATATAATTTATCTGTGCTCCTCAGGTTCCATGTGTAGCGATCTTTTTGTGTTTTATGATGTTATGTTTTTCTTTAATTCAGAAAATTGTATACATGTAACATAACCGAGAGCATCGTCTGTGTAAAACCATGGCTTCATTCTGGTTTCTCTTAAAGGCATAAGACGCATTTGAGCTTTACTCTCTATTTTTACAATCACTGAACAGTAATAAACCATTTTCTTTCCAAATGAGCTGATAGGATTATTTTCAACACGATAGAATTTTGGAAGCCCTTTGCTACTTGGATTTGAATGCTTTTTGTAAAATGTGTGTCTAAGCAAAGTTGTTCTGTTTAATTGGAACAGGTGCCGACTTCCCTGTTTCCACATATATAATGTTTTGTTTATTTGGCTGCCTTAAAACCCTAATCTTCTTCGTAACCTAAAAGCTTGTTTAGGGTAGTGCAAAGGCTGTTGATGAATTTAATATCCATGGCCTAAAAATTTGGGGGGGGGAAATTTTTAGGCCCCCCCCCCCCGATCCCTAAACAGATAATTTTTATGTATTGATTAAGATGCAGTTTTATATTAAAAAATAAATAAAAAAATATTTTTTTCAGATTCCATATGCTTATATACCGAAGATTCGCAGGCAAAATGAGCCAATTAAATCCTGTCCCTTAATCTTCCAATTGAACACTCGCATAATTTCTCAGGAAATCACTGAGATTCAGAATTGATTGCATAAGCCTGCAATGTTCTTGACAGCATCATTGCCCAAACTGCCTGGAGAACATAGCTATGAGGCCAAACAACCTTCCAGCTAGAAGGCTTGAAAAGCCAGGAAAATTCATTTTCTTTTTAATAGATTAAATTTTATATCCTGCTTTCCTTAAAAAGTTAAATTAGATTACACTAGTATTTCATCCCAAATTTGGGAGAGTGGGTATTCAGCAGTTCTGACCCGGTTAGCGAAAATTTTTAGGCAGTTCAGTAGAACTGGCAAATTATCATCTTCTGACTGGCCCATCTTCCATCTATTGCTCTGCCTCCCGAACCCAGCTGATTGGCTGAGTTTTCTTTTGTTGCCCTGTAAGGAAGAACGGAGTTGGAAAGCAGGTTTAGCTGAGTGAGGAGGAATTGAGCTTGTTGCAGTACCTTCCCCTAGGGAGTGGGAGGCAATTTGGAGATTTTGCAGTATCCTTCCCCTGCCACCCCTGCCAATGCGTACGCCCACAAAGAACAGTATAAAAAAAATTGAATCCCACCACTGATTGGGCAATAGTTTGATAATATAATATAATATATACGATACCATACATACATACATACATACATACATACATTACATACATATATATATAATGCTGTTCAGCTTCCTTCGGTATATCCACGTCATGTAGTCGCTTTTAAAGTTGTAGCAGACGTTCAGCAGAATCCTATCTGCCATCCATCCCGGTTCTGTAATAGAGAATCAATACTGATTCCTGTATGCATACAAACCTAACAGAAGCCTGAGATGGCAGATGAGATTCTGCTGAAACGTGTGCTACAACTTTAAAAGCACTACAGTGAGGGATTACGAAGGAACTGAACACACACATGTAAGTACCCGCGAAAAACTTAAAAACACAGCACACACACACACACACATCATGTGTGTGTGGTGTGTGTGTGTGTGTTGTTGTGTGTTCTTGTTTCAGCTTCCTTCGGGTATTATGCACTACAATGACTGGGATAATACCCGAAGAAAGTGAACAGCAACATGTAAGTACCCCGAAAACTTAAAAAACAAAATATAATAATTACTATATATATAGGTGCTGTTTAGCTCCTTCGGTATTATCCCACGTCATTGTAGTTCTGTAAAGTTTAGCTCATTGTATTCTGTTAAAGTTAACCGCAACGTTCAAGCAGAATCTCATCTGCCAATCAATCCAGGCTTCTGTAGGAAGTGTGTCCACTTCCTCTGTTTCAAATTGAGGCTGGTCCTATCTGATGGCTATTAACCTGGTCTGTGTTCATTGGACTGGATTGATGATTGGTTTGTTTCTGTTGCTCTGTCTGTTTGGTGGCTTGATGCTGGCAGCACTCTGTCTTGTTTGACGCTTCAATGCCTGCTTGGCTCTGTGAAAGGAACGGCGCTCCTTCTATCAGCAACTGGTCACCTGGTTGCCTGTGGGGGGTTTGAGTTGGAGGCACCTCAAGATCTGTCTGTGTTCAGGTGTGTCTGTTTGTGTGTGGAAAGATCTTCTATTTGAGAGTGCAAGCTTCAAATGATTGACATCGCTGGAATCCATTCTCTTCTATTTATCTGTCAGGTCCTTTCATCCTCTATGGTTTCTGATTGATTCTGTGGCTGGGTTTTCTATAGTGGCTAAGTGGTTTGTGTGCCATTGAAGTTGAGTTGTGACCTTGTTTCACGTGTTGGCTAGTGGAGGAGTGTGTGTTCCAGCTTTTTTTACTGCTTTTGTGTTCATCTAGGCGGTAGCTATTCTTCTATTTGGTCGTCCAATGGTATGTGGCCGGGCATTATTACAGGGAATTTCCGTATATGCTTGGTTTTCCAGGTCAATTGTGTCTTTGGGTTCCTCAGGATGCCTGCTAATTTTTGTCTTTAAAGGCAGTCTTGAATGTGATGCTGTGTATATCTTACTGATTTTATCTGTAATACCTCTTATGTAGGGCAATACAGCTGTTCCATAGTCTGTTGTCTTCTAGGTCCTTTATTCATTGGTTTTGTGGATCAAGTTGGTGATTTTGTTTTTTTGGAAGCCATTAGCTGTCAATACTTCAGTCAGGGTGCATAGTTCAGGAATTCTATTGTCTTCTGGAACTTTCATTAAAAATTGTTCTTGTGCAGTTTAATACACAAAAGGTTGTTTAATATAAAACCCATAAGTTCCTGTAACTGGATCATTTATCCTTCTTGATTATGTATTGTACTTATTGAATTGAATCACACAGTATATATAGAAACATATAATAGCATGAGGAGTGCTATGGGAAGCTATCTAATATTCTTAGTTGTAAATCTTACTTTCAGATTACATCTGTTCCTGACTGCTCCCTAGATACTGTAGATTGCAAAATTTATCTTTTAATGCAATTTCAGTGGTGTTAAAACTTTTATTTGGACTTTTTGGGAAACTGTAATGTTATGTTGCTTTTTATTTTATGTGTTCATATTCTGTTCAACAAGTCACCATTATATATTACCTATAGAATGGCATCTTTTTAAAAAGAAAGCAGCATTTCTTTATGTTATTTCTTTAATATAAAATTTTTAGGAACCAGGCCAGTACTATTGAGGGCAATGTGGAAGATGTGCTGCAGAAATTGAAACAAGGAGAAATAGCACTTCAAGAAGCTGAACTTACCATTCATGACTCTGCTTTTCCCCTCCAGCGTATCCAAAATCGCCTTGATGAAGTGAGTGATTTGTGCTTAGATTATGACATTGAACATTGAAGTTGTTTGTTCACTCTAAACCAGACTACTCTCCTTTCATACTGATAAACCTCCTTTGTTTCCTAGAATAGTGGCTTCCACAGGTGATTATTACCTTAATAGAATATTCCTTGTGTATTTTTTTCTGGGATGTTTATAAAATTTCTAAAAAGTTTCATCTTTGGAATGTTCAGATCCAGACTATCCTCACTCCAGCTCAGGAGAATGTGCGGGACATCACCAGTCAACTGGATAGCTTCACTGAAATGCTTGTCCAGTTACAGTACAAGGCAAGCCAGAATCAGTTATTGGCTGCAGATGCTCATCAACAAACAACAGAGGCCCATGCGCAAGCAAAAAACACTCAGCAGGTTTGGAAATAGGAAATTACTTTAGTGGGTTGCATTCTTTAAGCTACAATATTGCTCAGCCAGTCTTTGGGAAAAATACTTGGTAAATGTTGTGATCATCTGTCTCAGTTTAGCCATAAGACTTGTCAATGACATTGGCTATTCACGCTAATGCAAAAGTCCCCAACCTTCTTAGGCCTATTATATGTTTCCTTTTTGCATTTTTTTTAGAACATATCCATTTGCATTTTTAGAACAAATATTGTACACTCTCAGAAAATGGCCATCACAGAGTCACATGACCAGTCATGACATATTCATTCAGCAAAGGACAAACCCTGAAATTATTTCTTACTATCTTTTTCACTCCTCATTTTATTTGTCCTTCAATACAATGACAATCTATCTTGCCAAGCTTTGTTTAATTATAGGTGTAAACAATTGATGTTGTAGAACAAACATAATTTGTTCATTGCAATTATAATTTAACCTGAATTCTCCAACATGTTACCCTTGGATAACAATGTGCCACCAAGTCATCTTCTTTTTGCGTGATAGATTCCATGTCCTACCTGAGATGATTTTAATTACAAAGAAGGAAAGATAGGATGCAGCAAGGGAAATTAAGAGCATTTGGCTTCTCCTTGTTTCCCATCATACTCAGAGGAATATCATAGACCCCAAAATATTTTTCTCCAAATAAAAATGGTTAATGACAAGGATATTTGCCTTATCAAACTTTGATTATATTAAACAAAACAATTGGTTATTGCAGAACAAACAAAACTTGCTCAATGCAGTTGTCATCTTTATATAAAAGATGCATGAATTTGGCTTGGGAATAAGAGGGAAAAAGAAAACTCTTCAAAATGGACAAACTGGAATATATCACAGTGAAAAGAAGGTGTGTTCTGTGCAGCCAGAAGAATTCAGAAAACAGTCTGTTGTGAAAAAGAATTATCACTTTTTGAAGAAGAAAAGGAATAGGCAAGAGGGAAAAGCAGTGTTTGATAATCTGATACACTTATGAATGGAACACTGATTAAGTAAAATGCTGTCCAACATCATACGATCTCAGACTTAGCGATTTGGAGTTGGGAATTCTGATGTTATTTTTTCAATATATCAATTGGAAGTTTGATTAGTTCTCATTTCCCTCTTCCCCCCCTCAGGTATTTTTACAATTGAATGACAAATACATACACCTGAAGAGACAAATGGGACAAGGGTCAAATTTAGGAATCCAAGGTGACCGGATTCAAACTGCTCACACAGAAGCCAACACACTGTTGAATGAAGCCTTGAATATGATGGCCAAAATGGCTGGTAAGGATTACTTGCATGGCAATTCTCCAAATCAGAAATGATCTCACAATTCTTATCTTCATTGCCTTGGCATTCCATACAGGATTGTGGATTTTTTTAAAAAAAATATTAAGGTTCTCTGATAAATTAACCATTGAACCTTAGTAATTTCATATATAATATTACAGAATTTCATGCATTATAATTTCATTTAATCCAATAATTTCATACCAAGTATATGTTAAACAAAATGTGAATGTACTTTTCACATTTAAATCTGGATATTTCATTCCTGGTCTAAGTAAGCCACAAGATTTTATAGAGAGACAGAGATAAAAAGCTAATATAGTGAACCTGTGAGGCATTTTAGCTTGCCCTTTTAATGGAATGGACATTCAGGAAGAATATAAATATTGTGTTATGCAGCCAGTCACAGTTTTGTTCCATAATAATGACTTGCCAAGTCAATTTTTTGACACTCTATTTGGACACTTCAGTTTAAAGCTTTCAGATCTAATAACTTTGCTCAATATGTTTTGGGAAGCAGCCAGTGTGTAGACAAAATGCTCTGACTCCTGTGGCAGGAGTAGTATGAATAACTAAGCGGCTTGAAGCCAGATATATTATTTTTTTAAAGGACCGTTACTGTTTTCATTGATAAAGCTGTGGTTTTAATGAATGTCTTTCATTGAAGGTGAAAGAGCCAGAGATTTAGCAGCTGGCTGATGAGAGGCAGTTACTATTGCTCAGAATTGGCTGAATGCAGTGATGAATGTTGATATTGTTAAATAGGCCACCAGACAATTTCTCATGCAAAACATGATGAGCATACATTTGCCAGTGCTGGCTGACGTCAATGTTCACATTCATTTGGTCTTACCAGAAGGAGATTAAGCTTTTTCAGACAGAAAGGCAAAACTGATTTTGGATGTTATGTGACAGACAGCAGTTCCTTAATTTTGGGTCAAGTTCTTCCAATCATTTAGGGAAGCTGAATGAATTTCTTTATTGTTACTGTTATGGGGAAGAAAAATCAGTGTTCCAGAAAACCTCCATTCCAACAAATAACTCTGAGACAAAGTTCTTTTTTATCAGAGTAGTAAACTGGCACATCTGGGAAATCCCAAATCTGAAAGTTCTGGGTTTCCTTGCAATAAGTAAAAACTACAAATCCACCCACTGCACCACCCCCCATTGCATCACATGCCCCAATCACCATCCATCCCAGATTGAGACGACTTCTCAACCAGGTGAAGAAATAACATGACCTTGACTTAGATGAAGAATGCTATTATGTCTAACCACATATGCTCAAAGAAATTCCCCCCTCCCATTTTCCTAAGCTTAAGAATGTGGCATTGTGGAAGCGTCTGGTGTTAATATGGCTTCCAAAGCTGACATATGGCATGGAAGATGGAAATAGAACTAGGAATAATTATTTTGCTTCATAAAACAACAGATAATGCTGTGTAAAGGATTTACTACATAAATACTTATAATAGATTGGTTTAGTAATCTGAGTTCATCTAGATGTGAATAGCAAGATTAATACTAGACTAGCAATCAAGAAATAAACAATATCCCAGTCAAGGAACTACCAACTCAGACAAATAAGATAATCATAAACAACAGCTTAATCAAGGAACCACCAAGAACACTCCCACCAACACTGATAGGGCAAGCCACTAGTATATAAAAAGAGAGCAAACCTCACTCCTTTCTTGTACTGATCACATCACCTAGTTTGGTAATGAAATGTCTACAAGAAAAAAATCAAGCTCAGTGAACCCCAAGGACCCCATACTTCAACCCTGAATTAAAAATATTCTGTTCTATGATGTTCTTCTTTTGCTCATTTGAGTTTGAGCAACTTTCTGCAAAGTCAGAATGTTGACTTTCTGAAGTCAATCTATGACTTCAATCCTATTCATAGAATTTACTGTCTTTCAAACAAATTTCAGTAGAATTGTCCTCATTTAACATTCAATACAAGATAGTTAGAGGCTGAGTTGGTGGAACGGATCTACAAAGAATAAGAGGAAGGGGCAAGCATGTGCAGCTAATAGTTTTTGCATATGGTTTGCCTTATTGTATTGAACAGGCATGCATGAAAAGAATACATGTTAAAAGATGTTATAGAAAATCAGAACAGGCTGAATGGTCACTTTTATAATGTTATAATGAATTAGAGAGAAGGAAAAGAGTTTATTTGCATCTAACCTATTTCTGTTTCATTCCTCAGCTTTAGAAACAGAGCTACAGGAGAGTAACAATGCCTTCATCCTCAAGTCAGATAGGTTGAAAGGACTGGATAAAAAAGTGGAAACAATTCGTGATTATATCAGTCGACAAGTTGCATATTATGCCAGTTGCACAGATTAGAACAGTTTCTGCTCCTTTCCTGATGAATCCTTCCCTCTGCCTAATTTATTAAGATTGCTTTCTTCATGTCTGCAAAGAAAATATTTCCATCTTCTCTAGCTTTGAAACATTTCTATAGGTCAAGCTTTAGGAAAAAAAAAACCCAGAAGTGGCTAAACTAATTTATTTGTTATAATATTTAAAATTAATCACTTGAATTCAAACATTCTTGATAACATTTTTTTAAATAGGAAGATATACTTTTGCATAAGTTTCATACAAGCAGAATCTGGATTCAAGCAAGATTAAGAAAGCAATATAAATAAACAAGGGTATCTGTTTCTTGGATCTCATAGCCCATTATAAAACTTTTTTTTATCCAACACCAGTTCTTTTTACTAATATTAAATATCTGTTTGCAGACGAACTACAGGTAGTTCTTGACTTACAACAGTTCTTTTAATGACCATTCAAAATTACAATGGCACTAAAAAAATTACTTATGACTGTTTTTCACAGCTATGCCCTTCGCAGCATTCCCATGGTCACGTGATCAAAATTCAGATGCTTGGCAACTGGTTCATGATTATGACCATTGCTGTGTCCCCAGGTCACGTGATCCCCTTTTGGGACCTTCTGAAATGCAAAGTCAATAGGGAAGCCAGATTCACTAAACAATCAGGTTACTAAAAGTACTAACTGCAATGATTCACTTAACATCTGGGGCAAGAAAGGTCATAAAATAGGGCAAAACTCACTTCACAAATGACTCACTTAACAAGAGAAATGTTGGGCTCCATTTTGTAAGCTGGGGAATTACCTCTACTGCCAGAAACAAATCTGACAGTGAAATATTGTTAACCTATATTAACCATCAATAAATAACTATCAGCTATTTAAAAAACAACAAACTTTATTGAACAATGTATATTAAATTAATGCCAGAACTGACACAAGCACAAATTCATAAATGAAGTAGAGACGGTGCCCCCTTACTTCCTGTGGAATCAACTGATGCAAACTGTGCTAGAACAAATGACAGTGTCAGCAAGCATTCTGAGCAAATTGCTTCTGTATCATGATACAAAATTAAAGGGCCAAAAGCAAGCCAGCATGGGATATTTTCTGCTTCAACCAACTGTTCTAATGGACTCAACACTCAACAAAAACAACACTGCACCCCTTGCAATTGCTTTTTATTCTACTGAACAAGCACAGATGTACAAACATGTATCCCTACCTTCCGATAAAGGAAAAAGAAAGAGTTTGATCATGTTTATTCATTGATTACAGAACCTTTCTTTTAAGAATTGTTATCCAGTTTATATGAAACAACCCTCTAATATTACAAGATAGCTGAACCATATGAACTCTCAGTTCTATGCATGTGCTTTATAGAATATATCGGCTGTGGGCATCTAGGAACACAGTCCTCAATGGCATTGTTCAAGACAGGCCTTCCCTTTCTGCATGGTTGATATTTGATGGTCATTTTCAATAGAAATATCAAGCAGCCTTTCTGAAAAGAGAGGAGAAAAATAGAACTCATATGATGTACATTTTATTGGGGGGAAAAATCCAGGAAATGTTGGTTTCTTTTGAAAAAAAGATTTATAGAGATTTGTCGTTCTTACCTAACAGATACTGAACTGTGGTGAAGAAAGTAACTTGGCAAAAACTACTATATAGTTTTATGCATAATATAATAATTTCCAACTGAAAGTTGTTTTCTGTCTGTTTTTTCTTATTAAACTAAATTAATTAGCAGAAATTCTATATGTTATTTATACTGTTATTAAAATGATAACTATAAAGTCTCATAAAAATCAATTTATTTTGGGGTCATAGAAAAGCATTTAAAAACATCAATAAAATTACCATTATTTCAGTGAAAACTATAAAAGATATCTAATAGTAAGTTTTGCTAACACAATATATTAAAATAGTAATATCTATATATAAACAACCTTAATATTGAGATTATAAACCAAGTGGTGAAAGCAATGCATAATATAAAATATAATCATATAATGGAAAAATAACAACTTATTAGTTCATGGTAGCTATCTGGAACAAAGCACATCCTAGATAATTTTATTGCCAGCGATAGAGTGTAGCAAGCTGGGTTTCAAGAAGGGAAGGGGTATATTTCAGAGAAATAACAGACAACTCAGTCCAGATAGTTTGTGTGAGAGAAAGAGGGTGAAGACAGCTCCTTCCTAATAGTTCTCAAGGTATATGTTAATAGAATACTTTATTGGCCAAGTCTGATTGGACACTCAAGGAATTTGTCTTGGTGTAAACACTCTCAGTATACATGAAGAAATGGTACATTCATTAAGAATCAAGAATCATAACGTACAACACTTAATGATAGTCATAGGGTACAATCAACAATCAAATCATACTAGGAAACAGTCAAATGGGAGGGGATGGGTGATAAGGAGTGGTGAGAAGATTAATAGTAATAGTAGTGTACACTTTGTGAATAGTTGAACAGTTGAGGGAATAGTTGAGGGAATTATTTGTTTAGCAGAGTGATGGCTTTTGGGAAAAAACATGCAGACAGTAGTATTTAGTCTGGTAAGATTCCATCTATAGTTGTGGAAACAATAAAGAACTTAGCATGTATCATTAAAGAACTCAGCTTGGAAGAATCACCATGTGTCATTCTTGGTTTTTGAATCTGATATGGCCTCTGGTTGATTTTTCTTTTGTTATGAAGATTTCAAAGATGTTCCTTAGTATATAGAAATATGTATCATTTGAGAGAGAACTTGCAGAAAAAAAATACACCAGCCATTTTAGAAGAGGTGTATTAATGATTTTTTAAAAAGGTGTTATGCTTTTGGAGCAATTAGAGACTCATTGAAAAAAATGTATCAGAATATAACTCTTTATTGGTCTCAGGGTATCTGTAGAATAAACTGATGATCCAAGTTTGGTTTTTCATGCCTCCCTACCCTGCCAGCTGTGGTAAAGTAGTCCTGACATCTCTATATTGAAGGCTGGGGTGTACACTTTTCCATGAACAAAACTGCTGACATGACAGTAAAGACATTTCCTTGCTCTGCACTCAGCATAATTGGGAAATCATGAAATGGTAGCAATATTTAAATCCTTCACTATTCTTTGCTAGAAAAGTGAATGTGAGTTACACTCATATACTTACCTATAAAGCTATATGTTTTATACATATAGTAGGTTTTTTTTTCAATCACATTACCAAGCAAACACCAGTTTGCCCACTTCCAAAATAAGTGTGATTAGTGGCTTTGACTGGAACAATGACTTCTGAGTTGAAGTGACTGAGTTTGAAAGAAAAGTTTGAAAGGAAAACAAAGCAAAAAACTGTTGTTGTTTTGCAATTAGTGTATGATGATTTTACATACACACACACACACATTCTCTCTCTCTCTCTCTCTCTCTCTCTCTCTCACACACACACACACACACACACACACAGAGAGAGAGAGAGANGAGAGAGAGAGAGAGAGAGAGAGAGAGAGAGAGAGAGAGAGAGAGATACACATGCTATATACTGTAACCTATATATTGTACATGAACTAACACATGGCTTGGAAAGGTGATGAAAACTACCATGCACTTCATAAGATGCATATCTATTCTGCTCAGTGGAATTCAATAGGATAAATGCAGTACAGATGGACTTACTCATCTATTTGATTTTCTGTTCTGAATCTTCCTCCACCATGCCTGCAGTGATACTATAGGTGTATTGCAAAGGTTTCACATTATGGAGGAAGATGGCAATTTATATTCAGACCATGCTTCTTCCATCCTGACCTTTTCATGTAGAGAGATAAAATCATAATACAACTGTCATTGAATTGATAAATGCAATCATAGAGCTTCACCTAATTATGGTTATGAGACATGCCTATCAGCATAGTTCATTTTAGACAATGTTTTCAGATTCAATTGGTCAGTTACCTTCTATAAATTCTAGCTAGTATTTAATGGCCAGAGATCTTTAGTCTAATATTAATTGGACCATAATGATGTTCCATATTTTTCATTATTAAACATTGTATTGTTATATAAGATTATTATTATTTTATTATTTTTCATTTATTTAGTACAACAGTTGTTTTTGTTTCTGTTCTTGTTATATCATGAATTCCCCCTGGTTAAAGGAAATGTATGCATTTCAAAATAAGTGAAATAGAAATTGCTGTTTCCTAATCCACAGTTATTTATTTATTTATTCATTCATTCATTTGCTTATTTATTTATATTTCATATTTCTGAACTGCCCATCTTCCTTAAAGAGGGATTTTTGCTTTTCTTCTCCTTTCCTGATGCCTCATTACTTACACTAACTCAAGTGTTTGCCAAATGTTCAAATATGCTGACACCCCAATTACTATGATATCTAGATAGTGTAGCCAACAATTAGAAATTGCAGATTGGGAAAGCTACTGAAATCTCTACTTGGCAGTTAGAAAGTTAGTTTGATCATTTCAAAGGACACTTACTGTGTCTTGGCATCCCTTTTTATGAGTACTGCTTCTGAGCAAAACATTGCCTTCACTTTGTCACGTGTCCCACCTTCTGGAGTACAGCTAACTGAAGGTCTGCTTGGATGGCTCTGGCCATCTATTGTAGTTACAGAAGTCACATGGACTGATGTGCTACTTGGGTTATCTAAATATTTACTTTCTGTCTTCTTGGCATGTAGACCACAAAGATCTGAAGTATTCTGATAGGATAATACAGGGATCAAGTTCTTGGTGTCTTGACTTGATTGTTCCTTGTAAGTAATGGGTGATGTATTAGGCCTTGATGTAATTTGTACTTGTACTTGACTTGTGACATTATCCTGTGCGTGATGACGATTCATGTGTAGTTTCTTCATATGGTGGACCACAACTGCAGCATTGAAGGCTTGCTAGTAAAGGAGAAAATCACCAGATTTATGAGAATTATATACATACCTGTAGTTCTCTACAAAACCAGACTAAAGAATGCTGAGTATGTTCATAAGCTGCTGCTGAAAATTTACCTAGAGAGATATTGGAAGCAGACCTCAAGTTCTTGTGATCTCACTAGTACTCCATTCACTATTGGTAAAAAGTAACAAGGAAACTTAGCTGACATTATATACGAATATGGTATGAAGGCTTGAGAATGATGTACAATAAAACAAAGGTAGATAAACCATGGAACACAAACTATAAGTAGCTCTATACTGCTTATATTTTTGTCTGACCCTTTAGAGACTTTTGAAATTTGATCAATTCAGTTAACAATATTTTATTGTTGTTACACCTCTTGAAGAAGGCAGGAATTTGGAATCTACTCTGAAATAGCACAGCTAAAAATATATTTCCCACTATTCCCACAATGGTTTATTCACAAGAAGAAAAAAATGGGCTTAAAAATTCTCTGTGGGATCTGTTGATGTCATCATGACTTCAAAATGCTCCCTGATGCCCATGGTAGTTAAAATGAATGTTTACAAACTTACAAACTCAGTTACCAAGTATTTTGTCTGTCCCTGCAACAAAAATTTACAAAAGTGCTTGTAAACATGCAATTCTATGAAGCTTGTCTGAGAGCAAATGATCCTATATGTTCAATTTAGCTTATTTCCTAGTAAGTGCATCAGTGGTGGTATTCAAAAACTTTTACTACCAGTTCAGTGGGCATGGCTTGATGGGTGAGGCCATGTAACTGGGTGGGCATGGCTTTTTTTTCAGTCCCAACTCGTTTTGGGGAGCTTCTTAGCCATAGAGGAGCCTTGGGGCGGAGGGGGGGCATTTTTGCTTCCCTAAGGCTCTTCTGGGGATCAGGAAGGAAAAAAACAGCCTGGGAGGGGCATGCAGCACTCCTCCAAATTCCGTTTGGGAGATTCCTAGCCTCAGAGAAGCCTCTGGGGGGGCATTTTTGCTCCCCTAAGGCTCCTTTGGGGTTCTGGAAGGCAAAAAATGGAGGGGAGCTGAGCCCCTCCCTCCATTTTTTGCCTTCCTGGACCTCAGCAAGGGGAATCCTGGCACAGCTGATCTTATCTACAGCTGATTATCGGGAGGGAAAAAAAATACATACCTTAGATGAATGTCAGGCAGACGGGCGGGGTGAGTGAGGATTGGGTGGGAGGGCAACCAGGTGGGGGGCATGGCCAGCCAGAACCTATTACCAGTTCGGTGACGCATGCCAAATTCTTGCTACTAGTTTACCCGATCCATTGTGAACTGGCTGAATACCACCACTGAAGTGTATATACAATTTAGTTATATCTCTTATCTCTATCATCATCATCTTCTTTTAATGACCCCATAGTCCCTTGTAGGTGGAATCTGGGCAACTGAATGAAGCTAGAAGAGTGTTTTAATGACTGGATGCTTCCTGTCACCAATGTGAAGTTTTGTTCAGCAGATGTATATTCTCAGTGAGCCCAGAGAGAGGAATGTCTGCCTCTATCTAGGATCAAACTCATAGCCTCCTGATTCTTAGGTGAGAGCTCTACCTCTAGACCACTGCACTACACCGTACCGCACCACACCACTTCATATCGTTCATCTCTATCAATCACCAAATCCAAATGACTCTTGGTAAGTCACAATACATTAAAAAATAATGTGTAATAAGAACCCTCCCCCACCAAAAATATAAAAAAGGAAAAAAAGGAAAAAGCATCCACTGGTTGCTCACCCATCATTTCTGCAGTCTAAATTATGCAGTGAAGATGTCATAATATTTTCAAGACAGATGGATGTTTTGAAATTCATGGCAGCCCTTTCTATTTGCCACTCTTTATATAAAAGATAAAGGTTTCCCTTGTCCACTCATGTCCAACTCTAGGGGGTGGTGCTCATCTTTATTTCTTGGCAGAAGAAGCCAGCATTGTCTGAAGACAGTTTCTGGGATCATATGGCCAGCATGACTATATGCCATGGAATGCTGTTACCTTTCCACCAAAGTGATACCTATTAATCTACTCACATTTGCATGCTTGCAAACTGCTAGATAGGCAAGGAAGCAAGGAACAGGAGCTCACCCTGTTGGGCAGTGCTTGGGTCTTGAACTCAGGCTGCCAGCCTTCCAGCTGACAAACTGAGCATCTTTAACTGATAAGCCATTGTGCTCCACCCCTTATATTAACTCTTTACACAACAACCTTTATATAACCCTTAATATAACTCTTTATATAACAAATTGCCAAATATTTCTGTATCCACTGAGGAAATTCATTTTATAGTTTATCAGTCAAATGCAGACCCAGATTGTTTGGGCAATATGCTGTCTCTATAAACCACTTAGAGAAGATTGTAAAGCACTATGAAGCAGGTATATAAGTCTAAGTGCTATGGCTACCATATGACATGTCCAAAATTGTATTAAACCCTTAGCTACCTGGGTAGTAGTATTTTACAGGGCTTTTGGAATGAGAGCTTTAATGGAAATTTTATCTCCGTGCTCCTGACAGAAGGACACCAGAGCATAAAATCCCAGGACAGCAACATCAAGATACTTACTTTCCACTTGCTTTTTGCAAAATTTTTTTGGATCTGTACACTGACAGATGGATAGATGTCACAGTAGAGGGCTGTGTTTCCATCAATCCTGCAAATTAAGTAAGAGGAGAACAGACATGTAGACAGAATGTGTTTGTGAGTGATATATTTTGCATTCTTGTAACTTCTGACTGACATCTTTCTATGATTGAGTAGTTTGAGTTTGTCTCAAAAAGGTACTTTTGCCCAGGCAACATAGTTTTGATTGTACTGCAGAGACAACTGGATTGTACTTGATAAGGTGACTTGTATCTATCCCCTTGAAGCCTTCATCTGAGTTTCCAGGAATCAGTAGAGATTTTTGCATGCACTATTAGAAAATAGGGAAAGTTCAAGAGTAAGGCAATGTAAAATAAGTGGATATTTTGCTATTACAGAAGACTGTTCTATTTTATAAAACTACATCATTCAAAACATTGCTAAAGTGACCACCTCTCCGAAGTTTTGCAGTTTCAAGGACAGTGACTATGCCAGATGCGAGGTATATACAGTATATAATTTTTTTCATCTTGTTAAGACTGAGAAGGTCTCTCTATCATAACAGCCAGAAGTTCTATTTACTATCTATAAAATGTATACATTAATTAAGTGAACAATTATGGCTGGCCACAATGAGTATTGAATAGGGAATCATCACTTAGTGCCATGTCCTCTCTTACATGTAATTTCAGTGAAGGCATATAACAGAATAAGAGAATTGTAAGAGACCTTGGAAGTCTTCTAGTCCAATCCTCTACTCAATCAGGAGATCCTATACCATTTCAACAAATTGCTGCCAATCACTTCTTAAAAATCTCTAGTAATGGAGCATTTCTAATTTCTCTTTAGTTTTAGGTTGATTCTGTGCTTGTTAAGCTTCCATCCATTGCTTCTTGTTCTGCTATTGGTCCTGCAACCTATTTGGAGAATAGGTTGACCCTATAGTCTTTCTGTCAGCCCCTCAAATATTAGAATACTGCTATCATGTCATCCCTAGTCCTTCATTTCACTAGATTAGAAATACCCAATTCCTGCAACTGTTCATCATGTTTTAGCCTCCAGCCCCCTGATAATAATCTTGTACACTTTCTAAAGCCTCAACATTTTTTTATATCATGATGATCAAAACTGGATGCAATATTCCAAATGCACACTTACCAAGGCATTATAAAGGGATATTAACACTTCATGTGATCTTGATTTTATCCCTCTGTTAATGCAGTCTAGGACTGTATTGGATTTTTTTTGGTGGCTGCAGTACACTGCTGTCTCATATTTAAGTGATTGTTCACGAGAATTTCTAGATCCCTCTTGCAGTTACTGCTGTTGAGCCAGATATTCTATACCTCTGTAATTGGTTTTTCTTGCTTAAGTGTAAAACCTTACTTTTTTTACCATTGAATTTCATTTTGTTAGCTAGAACCCAATGTTCAAGTCTGTCAAGATCTTTTTAGATTTTGAGTGTGTCTTCTGGGATGTTGGTAATTTCTTCCAGCTTGGTGTTGTCTGCAATTTGATGAATTCCTTTTTTATCCTCTCATCTAAATCATTTGTGAGGATTTTGCAGAGTACTGTTGCTAAGATAGAACCTTAGGATATGCCACTGCATACTTCCCTCCATGTAAATGTAGTTCTGTTGAGGATTACACATTGAGTGCAGTTTGTCAGCCTATTACACATCCATCCAGTAGTGATGCTGTTTATCCCACATTTTTCTAACTTACCAATATATAGATTGTGATTTACTTTGTCAAATGCCTTATTGAAATTCAAGCATACTTTGTCCATAGCATTTTGCTGTTCTGCTGATTTAATTATTTTGTCAAATGATGCAGTAATATTTGTTTGGCATGATCTCTTTTTGAGAAACCCATGTTGGCTTCTCGTTACGACTTTGCTTTCTTCTAGGTGTTCACAGATCTGTTGCTTGATTATCTTTCCCAGGATCTTCCCTGGTATAGATATCAGGCTGATTGGTCTGTGATTTCCTGGACCTATTTTTCCCCTTTTTGAAGGTGGGAACCACATTATCTCCTTTCCACTCCTCTGGTAGTTCTCCATTGCTTCAGGATTTTTGAAAGAAATGGTTCAATAGTTCTGAGATCATGTCTGCCAGCTCCTTCAGAACTCTGAGGTGTAATCCACCTGGTCCTGGTGATTTGAACTTGTCTGGGATGAACAGGTGTTGTCTTACCATTTTCTTGCCTAATTTAATTTGTATTCCCAGTCTGTCTTTTATGGTTCTGCTTCTGGTAGGATGGGCTATTTTTTCCCTTTGGTAAAGCCAGTTGCCAAAAATCAATTAAGTAGCTCTGCTTTCTCCCTGCTGCCCATCACTTCTTTACCATCTTCTTCCATTAGTGGAAATATTCCATTAGATTCAATTAATATTTCCATTAGTGGAAATATTCCAATATTTCCTTGAATTTTTTCTTGTTTTTTACATGTTGACAAAACTTTATTAATTGTTTCAAGTCTCAGTTTATTCTAAGGCTTAGCTTTGTCCTTTTTGTATTTCAGTTTATCAGAAAGTTCTTCATGCAATCATGTTGGTTTATGCTTGGATTTCTTATTTTTCTTTTCACATGGTTGTGATGGACTGGCTTTTATAATCACATTTTTCAGAGTTTCCCAAGCTTCTTTTCTCCTTTAAGGTTTTCATCCATGGAATCTTTCTCAAGCTCTCTCTAAGTTTGTTGAAGCTCTTTTGAAGTCTAAGATACCTAAAGGATAAGGCATATAATAGCTTCCTATGCACATTGACATCTATATTAGTTAATTGAAAAAAAAATCATCAAAAATTATATTTTATGGTACACTGCTAATTTCACATGAATATAATTACAAAATTTCTCACTGTATCCAGAATTGCACTTTTTTAAAAAAAATGCAATAACATCCATCTCACCAGGGATGCCTGAGGGCTTTGTCACAGGTAAATCTCTTATTTGGATCCTTCTTGAGTAAATGAGAAATGAAATCTTTGGCTGTTTAAAAGGAATGAAAAAAAAAAGGAAACAGAGAAAGAGGCTTTAGCACAAAATCCAGAAGCCAAAACCAATCAGCCACAGCATTAGGTTTGAGTATTAGGGATCAAACTGATGACATGCACCTCTAGCCAATATAAAAAGATTACAATGAGTACCATATAATAATAAGGTAAAGGTTACCCTTGCACATACATGCTTAAAATCTTCTTTACCAAACTGTTTCTTCTCAAAAGAGGGTGTACTTAAAATTCATCTCATCAATTTATTTTCAATTATTTTATTTTTCAAGCAAAATCTATTAGAAACAAGGAGGCATCTGATAATAATCAACATGATTAATTGTGCTGCAGGTTCTGAAAGAACACCTGCACCTTCAAACGCTTCAATGGGATACAGCATCACAGAACACAGCACATGCTTGCAACAGCTTTTGTCCCCTGTGCAGCCACACACACACACACATCTATCAAAAACATGGCACAGCAGTTCCTGGAATCAGAGTAGTTTCCCCAAATCATTGAAACATACTTTAAAAAAAAAACCACTTGACTACTCAATAGTTGTGCAATTACTGTATATACTCATCTGTAGACACAATGCTAGCAGAGATTTTTTTAAAAAAAATACCTGATTCAGAGATATCATCCCAGAATGGAGAGTCAAATTCGAAGTATCCTTCTCTGATTTTCTCAAACAATTTGGACTCTGTTTCTTCATAGAAAGGAGGGTATCCACACAGGCTAAATTAAATTGGAAAAGAGAGAGGAAAAGACAAAAGACATTTATATTCCTTTTCTATACAAATTCAAAAAGATAGATCACTAGATAGATATTTAATATAGGGTAATTTTGAACTATATATAGCTCATTATAGCTATAATCTGATATTATAAAAAAGGATGAGAGGTTCCATATTGGATGTCACTTGCCAATGGAAAAAGCAAGTTTCTATCCAAGCATAATTATGCTCCAGAGAAGAAAGAACATTGGCTTTTGAATAACATGTATAAAGCCTGTCGAGATGGCATCTTAATATTAAGCCAGATTCAGTGTTCATTATCGAGTATATCCTTGGAACAGATATCTTCAAACTAAAGCCTTCAAGTTTTATTGGATAATTCTCATCTAGGCGGAATTGATGGGAATTTAGTCAAGGATGTGCATAAAAACTCTCAGTCAGGGAAAGTTGACATTGTTGTGAAAGGAAGGAAGGAAGGAAGGAAGAAAGAAAGAAAGAAAGAAAGAAAGAAAGAAAGAAAGAAAAGAAAAGAAAAGAAAAGAAAGAAGGAAGGAAGGAAGGAAGGAAGGAAGGAAGGAAGGAAGGAAGGAAGGAAGGAAAGAAAGAAATCCCAGCCACTGTTTTTGAACCTTCCCAGTCTTCAAATTTCATCTTGGTGTAATTGCTGTAATCAGTCAACTTGATTAGTTCATCAAATTAACAAAGTTTATGACAGGCATCAGTGCATGTTCCTGATATATTGACTGCTGACAGATACTTAGATTGCATAATTTTCTGTCAAGGTTATTTGAGTGCTGTCACTATGCAAACAAACAAAACAAAAAATAAATAGGCCAAGGAGAGATTTGTCTGTCTGTTTGTCTGTCTCTCTCCCCACACCACCCCCATCCATCTATAAATATTTGTAATACATTGGATTATAAATGGAAGAGCAAGTTTTATCTAGTGATTAAAATATCAGGCTAGAAACCAAGAGACCCTGAGTTCTAATCCAGCCTTAGGCATGAAAGTGGAGGGAGGATGAGGAACTCATTGCTATAATACATATGCCAAGAATACCTTCTCTCAGATTGTAGTATCAACACCAAATTGGTTCCAAGATATTGCATAAGGCAGAAGATTAGATTCTAAACTTTCTAAATATATATATATATAGCAGATTGTGGCTTGATATAGAAATGACCACTGTTGGTCTCAATATTTAGTAATCAACATTTTGCAGCAGGCACAGATTTAAGAAAAGACCTAATAAGACTAGCTTATAATAATTTAGTCTTGAGGTTACCAGCATATGGATTGCTCCGTCTAGACCCAATCCAGAAATGGCTATAATTAGTGAGTCAATGGCAGTAGAAAATATGTTTCTCCCCCATCCTATCACTTCTAAGAAATCATAAACTTTATAAAACTTGTTTCAAAAACATGCAACCAAATAGAAGATACTAAAATACAGTGAATAATAATTATTGTTTTCTTTTGACTCTTCATAGGCAACTATGGGTTAATGCTTTCTTCCTACTTTTTATTTGGGTTTAACATGCTGTTAATATATCTTTTCTAAGGACTACCTAAGACTTTTCAGGGACATTATCAACTTTGCTGTAATTCACAGATTATCTTACAGGATGTAGGTAATAACTCCAATTGACCAGCAATCCACAGCTTTACTGTATGGCTTTTGTTGTAACACTTCTGGAGCTGCGAACAAACAACAAAACCCGTTACTTGGGTGATATGACCAATCAATCTTTGAAAAATTAACCAAGTCTATATTATCTTAAGAATTATTTCGGTGTAGCAGGGTACAAAGCAAAGAAAAATAGCATGCTTGACATATTAACATAAGCAATGACGCATATTATTTATTCTGGAAGGCTGAGGAGTATAACATAAGATACATACATACTGTATATATCACAGATAGCTGTAGAATGTAGGGCAATGTGGTATTTGTTGAAATTTTAATATATTGACATAGCCCCACAAAGTATATAGTCTTCATATCTCTTACAGTTCTGAGAAAGTTTTGTTTTAATTAGTACTCCACAGCGTAGTTTCGATTCTATGGATAAAGACTGCGATTTATACATCTTTATATAAAGCAGAATTTAATCAGTGGGTTTCAATAGTTCTTTCAAATATTGTCTAAATGTATGAAATGATGGTTTTCAGATCACTTGTGTTTAGGTTGTAAGCATTAGTTATTATGCTTGCAGCAGACCTTACACCTACAATTATATAGGAAGAGGAATATAAGTGTTTCTTTCATAATCTGTCCCAATCACATAGTGTCAGAAAGTGCACAATGTGACTAGGTTAAACAACCCAAGAGGAAACAGGCTTGTATTTACAAATAGTGGTTTTATCCCTACAAAACCAGATATACTTGATCTTGATTAAATGATGATTTAATAGCTGACCAGCTGCTGCAATGCTGTAATGTTGTAATGCTGTAATGATGGTGCAATGATGAGTAATGAGTCACAGGGTTATTTGGCTGATACCACTTTAAGAGGCTGTGTTATAAGAGAGGCCATATTAGGATGTATCTCTGTGTGCATGTGTGTGTGCTTCCATGCTATAGCTGATTGCTGATCAATTATTTGACCTCTGGCTACTACTTGTATGTATATAGTCTTTGTAGATATAAACCACTATTTAAACTACAAACCTCTGTGTACTGCAATTGCTCCTGGGTTGTCTCATCTAGTCACACTATGCGTACTGTAAAACATAGAGAATTCAATTTGCATATACAGTTGCATACAATGAGGAGAAGACTTGAGATAGCCCACAAGTGCTCCAGAGAGCTGTTCCTGACAAGGAGACTGCAAAGCAACAATCTCCAATGCATTTAAAAGGAGATGAGTAAATAGTTGTCTTGCTTAAACCACATTCAGTGCCATCAGTGTGTAATCCCAGTGTCCAAAAGACACTGAGATTACACATTTTCTATTTTTTTTCTTTTTTAATGCACTTTCTATTTTTTCTTTTTATTCTTTAGTTTGCTTTAGTTTTCATTGTTGCAAATGGTAATTTTTAATAAAATAAAATAAAATTACAATTTAAAAGTTATTTCCATTTTCTTATTTACCAACATATCCTGGTGTTCCACATGCTGTAGACATGATGCCATTCTGTTCCATTTTAGACAAACCAAAATCTGTTATCATAATTTTGGAGTCCTCTTCTGGAGTTAGGTAGAGTAAATTTTCAGGCTATGGATAAGAAGGTGAAAATTAATGATCTGATATTCAATACCTAAACACAGGTGGTCCTCAACTTACAACCATCAGTTTAGTACTGTTCAAAATGATAATGGCACTGAAAAAAGGGTGATTTATGGCCATTTTCCACATGTATGACAGTTGCAGCATTCCCATTGTCATGGAATCAAAATTTGGATGCTTGGTACCGAACATATATTTATGACAGTTGTGGTGTTCCAGGATCATGTGATTACATTTTGTGACCTTCTGACAAACAAAGTCAATGTAGAATCCAGATTCACTGAACAACTGTGTTACTAACTCTAATTCACTTGATAACTGTGGCAAGAAAGGCCATAAAATGGGGCAAAACTCACTGAACAATGGAAAAATGTTTGACTAAATTTTTCTAAATTAAATGTTTTTCTAGACTAAATACAGAAGATTGCTGTAAGGAATCTAGATATTCCAAGACTAGAGTATGCAATTTAAATTTTTGTGCATATAGTTGATCTAAAGTTAGGGAATAGAATATTGCCACCTATTCACCCATGGTGACTTGAGGCAGCTTACAGAATTTAAACCATATTTAAAAACCAAACAAAACAAAAAACAAAAACTAACAAAAAGATTCAAATAAATTAATAAAGCACAATAGAACAAAATCTCAAATAAAAAAAAATCACCCCCCCAACTCACATCCCTTCCAACCCAATGACAGCACATCACATTAGCCATTTGATGGGCTCCATTCCACTCTGGCCTCCTGGCAGAACCAGGTCTTCAGTGACTTTCAGAAGAGTATTAGAGAGGGGCCCATTCTAATCTCTGGGGGAATGGTGTTCCAGAGAGAGGGAGCCATATGTATATGTGTGTGTGTGTGTGTGTGTGTGTATCTGCATATTAGGAGGCAGGTGTGATTTAAAAAAACCACTGCAAATTCATGGATACTTGCATGACTTATAGGTAAAATACACTGATATCTAAATATGCATCATTTTTTTAAAAAAAAATCTTAGGACTTCTGGTTTGAGCTTCTTCATGACAGACCGAAACCTTGTCTCTCCGAGGCTTTGATCTGTGCTCACCGCTGGAGCACCCCGAGCCGGCTGGTTTCGGGGATAAGCCACCCCGTAGAGGTGGTGAACAGGGGGGGAGACTGCCTGCAGGGTTGAAGAGAGCCGCATATCTCCTCCCCAGCTGGCCATTACTCCCTTTCCCGAAGGTGGTTGTAGCGGTGGTCAGAAATGGCCAACACAAAGAAGAACTTGACCAGAAAAGAATGTGCAGAAGGAAGATAAGAAGAGAAAATTTTAGTTGACCAGGTCAAACAGCAAAAGCAACAAATAAGGTACCCTGGAATTTAAACTTAACAACATTGTTCCCAAAGGAAGATCTTGAAGCTGCGAAGAGAGAGAGAAGGGAAAGGATTAGGTTTTTTTTCCTTCCCTTTCTTATACTGATAGCTAAGAGACTTAAGTGAGAAATTGAAAAAAAAATCCACTTTGACATTAATAGGCATCTAAGCTGAAAATAAAAGTCAAAGGGATAATAAAGATTTCTGGACATTTAAAAGTTTTTTTAAAAGCAGGAAAGGAGAAAAAAAAAGAATAAAAGGGCAGGATCTGGAAAAATGAAGGATACTGCCTGAAATTAAGGAATGGAACTGTAATTAAAAGGAACTTACAATGGAATTTTAACAAAAATACCTCAAAGATACATTTTAATTGAAACTTGGTAACAAAATAATAGAATCCCAGGAAGAGAAAGTGGAAAAAAAGAAGCAAGTAGAAACAGCCTTGGATATATCTGGATCATTTGGTTTTTGCATCTAAATGACTAAAATTAACCGGATGGTTGTTAACAGTTTTTAAAAATGGTATCACTCTTTGAAGAACTGAAAAATGGAACTTTTAAATATGGAAAGAAGATGCACAAAGAAGGGAAAAGTTCTTTTGGCTTCGAGATCTGGCTTCGAGAAATGGAGATCTGGAACTATGAGAAGCGACAACAAGAAACGCTTGCAGAACAAGAAGATTGGACAAAGAAGAAGCCATCTTTAATGATCAAATAATTTTAAGTGGGGGGGAGAAAAGGGGGGAAAGAGAGTGAAAGGTTTAAGACTAGAAAAAAACAAACAAAAAGAAGAAACAATTTGAAAGATAAGTATAATATTACAAAGCAACAGAAACGGATTACAGATGAGAGAGTTAGAAGTAGAGAGATGAGGGGGTAAAAAGGGGAGGGAGAAGAAGAGGGGAAGAAGGCAAGGAAAGAAGTTGTGAAAAAACAGAAACAAAGAAATGGAGAAACAGAGAAAAATATAGATTGTAACCATAAGTTTGTTTAGAGATAATGGGTGAAAATTTAATTGCAAAAGGGATTCTGCAAAGGTACATAAGATAGCATTGTATATTACAAATAAAAATAATTTTAGAAATATGATGATGGATAAAATATTTACTGTAATGTAGTGGGATGTTTGTTAATAAATAAATGAATTAAATGATTGAGAGAATTAAATGGGAAACATTTTAATTATTAGTAATGATTTATAAAAATTTAAGTGAGAAATATGGAAAAAAAAGAATTAACTATGGAAAGTTATAAGTGTCCAAGGAAATATGATATTCAATTGAAAAGAAATGTTTAAAGTTGTTAAGATTTTAATTGCATATAATGATACAATTGAACTGGATGGAATGTGTGTTTTATTTACATATGATATTTAATTTTTTCTTTTTAAGAAGATAGTCTCTATTTTAAGAATGTACCATGCAGAACCCGATTTGAAGTTATGTACTATATTGAATGCTATAATCTTAAAGGTATACACTGAAGCTTAAATAAGAGTTTTGAATGGATAAAATTAAAGGATATAAGGTGTCATACCCTAATTGGTAACTACAGGGAAAAAATTGCTTAATGAGAAAAGATAATGTGAAATTGAAACAGGACAGACAAAAGTATAAATATAATGATTTGAATTGAGATTAGATAATTAAAACAAAGTTGAGAAAATTAAAAGAGGGAAAAACTATGTAGGAAATATAAAAATGGTAATAAGATATGCAATAGAACATAAAAATGAGCATGAAATTGAGTTTTGTGTCTGTATGAAGAATGATAACCTGCCATGCTATTTTCAAAAAAGATGTTTTATTTGTATTTTGTTTTTGTGAAAACCCAAATAAATTTTTTTTAAAAAAAATACCTTTAGATCTCGATGAACTATCCCATTTTCATGAAGATAATGCACTGCTTCCAGGACTTGCTGAATTACAATACTAGCATCCTTTTCAGTGTAAACACCCCGTTCTAAAATACGGTCAAATAATTCTCCTCCAGACACTCTGTGCAAGAAAATTCAGTTTGGATTACATGCTGATGTCGAGATAATCTTATTGGTTTAACTTTTCTATGATCCGTTTCCTGTGTTAATTTATATACAGTGTCAAATAAGTTTATTTATTGGTAACATTGGGAAATTTTGTACCTCTTACATGCTTTATTTGTCATATGAATGAGATTATAAACCTAGATGCTAAACTATAGAAGTAGGACCTGTTGCTGGGTCACTTCTAATTCTCAGGTTGGAAAAAAATATTCCTGTAAAGCTTCAGTGCTAGTAATCCTACCAGGGGTGGCATTCTACCTGGTTGGACCAGTTCTATAGAATTGGTTGTTATTATTCTGCCCAGTTCAGAGAACTGGCAAATTGCACCACTGGCTGGCTCCTCCCCTCCCCACCCACTCACTCCTTACCTGGCATGAGCACTCTCAAACTTGCCTGCTAAGTTGCTATTTTTCCTTTTCCCCCGACCATCAGTTGTTCTGCTGTGCCAAGACATTTAGATTAGCTAGAAAGCAGAAAATCATTGAATTTCTTGCTTTCTAGCTAATCTAAAAGCAGAGCGGAGCCTTCCTTAGGACTGAAGATTCTATTTTTCAGTTCAGACTCAGGTAACAGATTTCAGATAAATAGATCTCTGAATCTGTGATTCTGTGAGCAACTCAATATGCCTGCCTGCTTTGCCTGATTTTGGGTAAAAGTTGTTCTTTTTTTAAGAAAAAAATTCAATATTTACATACATAGTGTGTTGTGAGTTAATTTTATGAGTTTGTTTGCAAACAATTTTATGTGAGAGACTCAGGTAGCAGATTTCAGATAGATCTCTAAGTGAATCTGTGATTCTGTGAGCAACTCAATCTGCTTGCCTGCTTTGCTATTTTTAAAATAAAAGTTGCTCTTTTTTAAATAAAAAATTCAATATTTACTTAATTACAATATTAACTTACAAGCCATGCCCAGCCAGTCATGTGACCACCAAGCCATGTCCAGTCAGCAAGCCACACCCACCCAGTCATGTGACCACCAAGCCACACCCACAAATTCAGCCATGCCCACAGAACCAATTGTTAAGAAATTTTAATTCCACCCCTGAATACTGCCCAATTTATATATGAAGTCAAACATAAACAAACACATTTAATTTTAATTCTCAGTTTCACCACTAAACAACTTGAGGCCTCAGTTAGAAATAAACTGCAAGTGCTTCCCTATGGGTCTGTATCACACCTGGATCTGCAAAGAAAAATGGATTGCTTATAATACAGGACAAGACATATTAAACAGTTAAGACAGTTAAGCCTTAGATCAGGCAATGCTTGTGCCTGTCTCCAAATGCCTAGGATCTGTTTTTATTAAATCTGGCATATAAAGAAGTTCCTTCTTGCCTGATGCAATTTACTAGAACATAATTAGCAGGAAATATCTTGATTAGATGAATTTACTTCCAGTTCAGCTTTGAATTCAGAGCCTGGTTTATTTCTTACAAGCAAACCTATTTCCCTTTTTAAAGGTTCAGCATACAAAAGTTATATATTTTCTCATTAATTCCTTCCTCTTCTGAATGTGAATGAAGCCATGCTACTTTTGTTCAGGATTCATCTGTCTGCTGTGTAGCAATTATCCTACTCATGGATGTTATGTTGCATAATTCTTAATATTGGCCATCCCTTTTACAAATTAGACACCATGTTCTTATTTCTCTTCTAAATCTTGATGGGGCTTGTGGGGGGTTGGGTGTGGCTGGGAATGGCACTGGAAGTAAGATTCAGCTGCACTGGAGGAAAGAGATGGAGAGGGATACACATACATTCCCACCAGCTCCCCAGGCCCAAACACACAAAAAATTAGGTATTTGCTGATTATTTCCCATACAAGCAGTTGTTTGGTTCAAAGCTCAGAACTACTTCTACCAGTAGTGCCAAGTGGGCAGGGTCTGAAAGCAGTACCTCCAGATAAAAAAGTCTGGTGCCATCTAGGTGAAGGGTTGACCCGAGTTGGGTCAACTGGCCAAGTTAGTCTCAGACTCTTGCCTGGGTTGCCAAATTGTTATAAGTATTTGAAGTCCTGATCCAAGTTGGGGTCGTGCAAGAACAAATCAGAATAAAATGCAGACATGCTACTTGAAAAGGAAATTTTTCATTTGAGACATAAATCCTCGAAAGTAGACTACAAGACTGGGGTACAGAAACTTGGGGAATATTTATAGGAAACATATAGGCATAGTCTTTTAGTGTGTGTGTGTGTGTGAATATGCCCTCTGTAATATTTATATTTTGCTGAATGTGTAGATCTGTTCCCCTTTGATATGTACCTATATGTTGACTTTGGTACTACTTTTGTATACTCAGGGAAACTCTGTACTGTGTAAAGTTTTTGTCTGTCTGCTATTATTTTCTCAGATTAATTAGTTTAGCCCAGTCATTAATTATCAGAGAAAGAAGTAGATTAGTAATTAGTAGATTAGTAATCTTTGCAACATGATTGTCTAGTTTTGGTTACTTGTGGGTCATGAAAATGATAAAAAAGGGGATCAGAGACAGTATAAAATAATGCAATTTTGATATAAAATATTTTTTCATACTGTTATTAACAATATTTTCTTCATTCTTTATAATACCTAAAGGCCCTGTCACACTGCACAACGGATGCAAGAAGGACACAACGGATGAGCAAAATGTTCCATCCGATCCGGGTATGTTACAATCCGCTCTCAGAAGGGGGCAAAAATTTGTGGGGCCGCCCCCAATAAATGGGAGAAAAAAAAGTTTGGAAGAGGAATTTTTTAAACCCACCCGGAAAGAAAAAAAAAAAAAAAAGGAATGGATGGGGGGCGACTCAGGGCAGATTGCAACGCGGATGCGGGAAACGGAAGCCCAACGGATGGGAGCTTTGATGGCGCAACCCCAGGGCTTCCTGGGGGGTCTTAGCGAAGCAGAGCCGCGCAATGGAACGAACGGATGCAGAACGGAGCACCGCGGATGAAGAGGATTCAGCGATTGTGGAGAGCCTAAGGAGGGATGCACAGCGGAAAGCAGAACGAGATATCTCACGTTAGGATTGCGCATGCGAGGGGATGCATTGGCGCCAAGGCCCCCGGATATAAAGGGGAAGCAGGTCGCAGGTGGCCAGCTTTTTTGAGAGAAGACCTGCTGCTTGGATACTGCTTGCCTGCATGTCTGCCCTTCCAGCCTTGCTGCCACCTGCACATCGCCATCCTGACTACCAGCCTCTGGGGCAGCGCTCCCTTCCAGCCTTCACTGGCGAAGCCTGCCCTTCCAGCCTGGCCCTTTCCAGCGCTCCCTGGCAGCCTTCCCCTATCCAGCCTCCACTTGCCAGACCTCCTGGGAGCCTCCGCTTCCCAGCCTTGCTGCCAGACTCCCTGCCTCTCTTAGCCTGACCCTGCCAGCTCTTGCTTGCAGCGCCTGCCTTCCAGGCTGCCTTCGCAGCCTTGCTTTTCGTCACCCTGGCTTCGCGAGGCGTGCCCCTTTCGCAGCCGTTTGCTTTGCACCTCTGCCCTTCCAGGCTAGCTTCTAGGCCTTGGCTTGGCACCTGCCCTTTCCAGCCCTCCCTGCCAAGCCCCTTCCTTCCCAGCCTCCCTTCCAGCCTCCTGGGCAGCCCTCCCTTGCCATGGCGCCTCCTGGGGCAGCTCACCCTTTTCCCAGGCCTCCCCTGCCAGCCTCCTGGGCAGCCCTCGCTCTTCCAGCCTTGCTGCCAGCCTGCCTTGGTGCCTGGCCTTCCCTGCCTAGCCCTGTTCCTGACCAGGGCTTCCTAACAGGCTTCCTTGCCAGGCCCTTGCCTAGCCAGCCTTGGGGCTGCAAGCCTTCCCTGCCAGGCAGACTGTCTGCCAGGCTTCCTGCCAGGCTTCCTGCCAAGGCTTCCTAACAGCCTCCCTGCCAGCCTCCTGGGCAGCCCTCCCTGGTCCAGCCTCGCCTGCCAGCCTCCTGGCAGCCTCGCTTCCAGCCTTGGCTGCCACCTACCTTGGTAGCTGCCTTCCTGCCAGGCTTCCTTGCCAGGCTCCTGCCAAGGGCTTCCTGCCAGGCTTCTGCCAGCTTCCCTGGCCAGCCTTGGGTGCCTGCCAGCCTTCCTGGGCCAAGCTTGGCTGCCTGGCAGCCTTCCTGGCCAAGCCTTGTGCCTGCCAGCCTTTTTGTGCCTGCCCAGACCTTTTGCCAGCGGCTTCAAAAGGCTTCCGTGCAGCCTTCCTTGCCAGCCTTGGTGCCTGCCCGCAGGCTTCCCTGCAGGGATTCCTGCAGGCTTCCTGGCCAGCCTTGGTGCCTGCCAGCCTTTCCCTGGCCACCTTGGTGCCTGCCAGCCTTGGTGCCTGTGGCGCAGCCTGTGCCTGCCAGCCTTCCTGCCAGCTTCCTAAAAGGCTTCCTGCCAGTCTTAGCTAGTTGGGATGCCGGCTGGCTGATACCTGCAGCCCTTGGTGCCTTGCCAAGGGTCCTGGCCAGCCCTTGGTGCCTGCAAGCCTTGGTGCCCTTGCCAAGCCTTCCGCCGAAGCCTTCCTGCCAGCCCGTGGTGCGGTGCCCAGCCTTCTGCCAGGCCTTCCTAAAAAAGGGCTTCCTGCCAGCCTTTCCTGCCATGCCCTTCCTTACCAGCCTTGGTGCCTCCAGCCTTCTGCCAGGCTTGCCTGCCCAGCCTTGTGTCTGCCAAGCCTCCCTGCAGCCCTTGGTGCCTTGCCAGGTTCCTGCCAAGTTCCTTCCCTGCCAAGCCAGCCTTGGGGTTGCCTGCGCCTCCGCCCACGTCTCCTAACGGCTTCTGCACCCTTGTCGTGGCCACCTTGGTGCCTGCCACACAGGCTTCCTGCCAGGCCTGGTGCTGCAGCCTTGTGCCAGCCTTGGTGCCAGCTTGGTGCCTGCCAGCCGTTGGGTGCCCACGCCCTCCTGCCACGGCTTCTAACAAAGGCTATCTGCCAGCCTGGTGGCAAGCTTCCTGCCGTCTTCTGCTGCCAGCCACCCACAACCATGGGGAGAGCGGAAGCCTCAGAACCCGCCGCTGCGTTGCAGGAACAGGGCCCTCCGCCATGTCCGCCTGCTTTGGTGTGGTCGTGCTTGGGCCCGCTCGCTCACTGCTTGAGCTTCTGCGGAAGCCGTCCCGGAGTGGTGCCTTCTGGCCTGCCATACTCTGCTGAAGCGCTCTGGTCTCTGGTCGTGCTTGTTCTGCTCGTTGTTGCTGATGCTGTGGTGCCCCTACGCTGGCGTGCTAGCTGTGCTGCGTTCGCTGTTTATCTGCTGCTGGTGATTCCAGGAGTTGATAGATGATTTGACTGCTGGTGCGCTGCTGAACTGTGAATGCTGCTGCGTGCTGTTGGGTGTGAAGGACGCCTCACTGGGAGCCTCTACTAGAGTCATCTGGTTGAAGGGGGCGAGGTGCATGACAAAGGAAGAGGGCAATCTCTTGAGGCGAACATGAAGGCTGAGAATAGGAGTGGCGAAGAGAACACTACTGTGGAAAAGAACTGGTGAAGGAACAAAAAGGAAGAGGTGCGTTGAGAGAGAGGGGCGGAGAGTCTGGCTACAATCGGATGGTCTCCTCGGATGGTGGAAATGCCCTGGACGGGAATGCACTCAAAAATCTGCCAGGTGCGGTAACTGACGGACAGGAGAGAGATAGTATGGCCAAGTGCAGCTTCCCTGAGGTAGAGGTCCACACGAGGAGGCACAGGAGCCTCTGTAACCCTCTCTTCGAGGCTCTGCACCCGTTCTGGCGGAGAGTCAGTCGCCTGTTCAATGCATGGCTTGTGGACGTGAAGCAGGGCGGAGACGCAGCAGTGTGAAGTGTGGTGGCAGAGGAGGAGACTACTGGTGCGTGTGGGAGAAAAGGAGACTGAGCCGCTGCTGGAGCAGATCACTCACACCCCTGTCAAGTAAGAAAGAGCAGACGCAGAAGGCAGAGCCAAAGGTCTGTGGAGATCAGGGACAGCTCGGAACGCATAGGTCTTCAGCTGATCCCCTCGAATCTCTCTCTAGCAACCTTCTCATTTTGTAACAACCCTCAAGGAGATGCGGAGACCCGCAGGACCAGTGGTGAAGGAGGATCATCGAGCCTGCTTTCACACCCCCGACCAGATGAACTCTCACCCAGTCCAGGCTGCCTCCACCAGGGTAGTTCCATACCAGCTGCAGCGCCTCACTAACAGGTACAGTAAGGGAAGGCACACAAGACACCATTAAGCGACGAGTATCGGCAGTTCACGGTCAATGATGCACGACAGACAGCAAATGCAGCCAGGGTCGATTGCCACACCCACGTCTCAAACCTGCAGACAGAGCACGTACATGCACTTATACAAGAAGCGGGCTAGAAACGGTCTCAAGTACGGTGTTACAGCTCCTGGAGGGAGATGCAGATGGCGGGGCACAGATTTTGAATTCCAAAACGCCTGTTGTTTCGGCCGGCACCAAAAAGAGACAGCCTGAGAAGACACTCACTGACCACACCAAACTAAAGGTGGGCACATGAGTGGCCACGGTGCAGTATTTGTCATGTTTGTGGATTTATTTGGAGCTTGCTTTGGCCATTTTTTACTGTTTGTTAGTATAAAGTTTTTTGTTAAACTTTATTATTTTTCTATAGTTGGTGGATTATAGATGGATTTATTCTTCATACTGTGGATGGTTGATACGTGGATGGGCAGGATACTGTGATGGTAAGATAGTGGGAATGGGCAGGGTACTGTGATGGGTAGATAGAGATGGAGGAGGGATATGTGGTGGGTATAATTGGATGGGAGGATACCTGTGGGATGTATAAGGATAGCTTGGGATGGGCAGGGATACGTGGAGGGTTAGATAGCTGTGGATGGGAGGATACTGTGGATGTAATAAGTGGATGGCGAGGGATAGCGATGGGTTAAGGATAGTTGTGTGGGAGGATGGCGTGGGATGGAATAAGTGTGTGGGGGGAAGGGAATGTGGGATGGGTTAGAATAGCGTGGGATGGCAGCGCACTCCGCTGTTGGATGGTTAATAGGTGGGATGCAGGATACCTGTGGATGGGGTCATCTGGTGGGTGGGCGGGAGACCTGTGGGAGGGTTAAGATAGCGTGGATGGGAGCAAGGATGGCAGATCGCTGGTGGGATGGTAAGAAAATACTGTGATGGGCAGGCGATAATGTGGATTGGGTTAAGATGCTGTGGAGGGCCAGGGATACCTGTGGATGGTTAGACTGTGGTGATGGGCAGGGATACCTGTGGGAGAGGTTAGATAGTGTGGAGATGGCAGGGATAGCCTGTGGATGGTTACTAGATTGGGATGGGCAGGGATACTTGTGGGATGGGTAATGAGAGCTGTTGGGAATGGGCAGGGATACCTAGTGGATGGGTAATAAGAAGTTGTTGGATGGCAGGGATACCTGGGATGGTTAAGATACGCTGTGGGATGGGCAGGATACTGTGGGATGGGTAAGATAGCTGTGGGATGGCAGGATACCTGGGGAATGGGAGAATAGGGGTGATGGAGGGATAACCTGTGATGGGAGGTAGAATGTGGGGATGGGGCATGGGATACTGTGGGATGGGTTAAGAGCTGTGGGATGGGCAGGGGATACTGTGGGATGGGTTAAGATAGAGTGGGAGGGCAGGGATACTGTGGGATGGGTAATAACTGTGGGATGGGCAGGGATACCTGTGGGATGGGTTAAGATAGCTGTGGAATGGGCAGGGATACCTGTGGGATGGTTATAGAATCGTTGTGGGATGGGCAGGGATGCCCTGTGGGATGGGTTAATAATTGTGGGATGGGCAGGGATACCTGTGGGATGTAATGATACTGTGGGATGGGCAGGATACTCTGTGGGAATGGGTTATAGATAGCTGTGGGATGGGGCAGGGATAGCCTGTGGGATGGGTTAAGATAGCTGTGGGATGGGCAGGATACTGTGGGATGGGTAATACAGTGGGATGGGCAGGGTACCTGTTGGGATGGGGTTAGGATAGCTGTGGGATGGGCAGGGATACCTGTGGATGGTAATAACTGTGGATGGGCCAGGGATAGGCTGTGGGATGGGTTTAAGATAGCTGTGGGATGGGTAGGGAACCTGGTGGGATGGGTAAATACGTGTGGGGGCAGGGATACCTGTGGAGTGGGTTATAGATAGCTGTTGGGATGCGGCAGGGATACATGTGGATGGGTTAAGATAGGTTGTGTGGGATTGGGTGGGATACCGTGGGATGGGTTAGATAGCTGTGGATGGGCAGGATACCGGTGGGATGGGTAATAACTGTGGGATGGGCAGGGATACCTGTGGGGATGGGTTAAGTAGCTGTGGTATGTCAGGATACTGTGGGATGGGTTAAGGATAGCTGTGGGATGGGCAGGGAATACCTGTGGGATGGGGTAAATAGCTGTGGTAGTGGGAGGGGATACCTGTGGGATGGGTTTAAGATAGCTTGTGGGAATGGGGAAGGCCTGGTGGGAAGGGTTAAGATATCTGTGGGATGGGTTAAGATTAGCTGTGGGATGGGCAGGGATACCTGTGGGATGGGTAAATAATAGTGGGATGGGGCAGGGATACCTTTGGGATGGTTAAGATAGCTGTGGGATGGGCAGGGGATACCTGTTGGATGGGTTAAGATAGTTGTGGGATGGGCAGGATACCTGTGAGGATGGTTAAGATAGCTTGTGGGATGGGCAGGGATACTGTGGGATGGGTAATAACTGGGTGGATGGGCAGGGCATACCTGTGGGATAGTTAAGATTAGGCTGTGGGAGTGGGCAGGGATCCTGTGGGATGGGTTAAGGATAGCTTGTGGGGATGGGCAGGGAATCCGGTGGCATGGGTAATACTGTGGGATGGGCAGGGATATCGTGGGATGGGTGTATCTGATAGCGTTTGTTGGGAGGGCAGGGATACCTTTGGGATGGGTTAATAGGTTATGCTGTGGGATGGGGCAGGGAGGTTACCATGTGGGATGGGTTTTAAGATAGCTGTGGGGGATGGGCAGGGATACCTGTGGGATGGGTAGAGAATAGAGATGGGCAAGGGATACGCTGTGGGATTGGGTAATAACTGTGGGATGGGGCACTTAGGGGAATATGCAACATGTGGATGGGTTAAGATTAGCTGCTGTGGGCATGGGGCTGTGTAGAAGATACCTGTGGGAATGGGGTTAAAGATAGCTGTGGGGATGGGCAGGGATACCTGTGATTGGGTTAATCTGGGCATGGAGGTCTGATTACTGTGGGTGGAGAAACTGGGGAGGGAGATTGCTGTGATGCATAGATATTGGGGATGGGTTAAGATAGCTTTGGCGATGGCGGGATGACCTTGGGATACGCGGTTACGTGATGGAGGTGGGCAGGATACATGTGGGATGGGTTAAGATAGTCGTAGTGGGATTTAGGATACGGGGATGAGATGTGGATGGAGATACGGGATGGTTAAGATAGCTGTGTGGAGGGGCAGGGATACCTGTGGATGGGTTAGTAAGCTGTGGGATGGGCAAGGGATACCTGTGGGATGGATTAAGATAGCTGTGGGATGGGGGGTACTGTTGGATGGGTTAGAGATGCTGTGGATGGGGCGCGGATACCTGTGGATGGGTTAGATAGCTTGTGGATGGGCAGGGATACCTGTGGGATGGGGTTAAGATAGCTGTGGATGGGCAGGGATACCTGTGGGATGGGTTAAGATAACTGTGGGATGGGCAGGGATACCTTTGGACGGGCAGGAATACCTGTGGGGGATGGGTAATAGCTGTGGGATAGATGAGCCTCCAGTGCAAGCATAGTGGGACTGTATGGTCCCCCCTCCCCTGGTGCCACACCTATGGCCCTTTATTATCAATAATAATGTAATCAATCATCCACAGATGTCAACAAAAAACACAACTCTTCATTAAAGCGTCCCGTTCATTGTAGGCCAACCAAACATACATGGCCCAATCTCATCCATGTGATGACACAGGGATGAAGAGAAGCGTCCATTAAGCATGTACATCCTGTCTTGCCACTCCACTGCTCGAGCTGGGGAGTTGCACCAGTGTTTCAGGAGGTTGCGCTGCTTCTTCGCCTCACGTGTGGCTCTGTTGGGGCCTTGCACATCCTTAGTGAGGTCGATCAGGGTTCGCCCTTGCCTCTATTCACCAGGCTCCATGTCCCCATTGCCTTGCTGGAGGCTCCATGAGCCTGTCCTGCAACACTGGGTAGTGGGTGCACATGAGATTGTCAGGATGCAGCAAGCTTCCACGATCCTCCTCATGGTCGTCTGGGCGATGCTGGATGTTGGTGAGAAGAACGCTGGAAACCTGTTGGCCAGGATGCCAAAGGCGTTCCTCCACCACCCGCCTTGCCTGGACAGCCTGTAGTTGAAGATCCTCTCCTTCACGGGTGAGGTATTTGGAGGGGTTGGCTTCATTAGGTAGGTTGTGAGGGAGAAGGCGTCATCCCCCACGATGAAAGTAGGCACATCTTGGCGTGTCGTTGGGGCAGGGGTCTGGATCTGGGAAGCCCACCATGAGGTTGCTTTCCAGCCCCTCCTTGGGGTGACTGGCCGTTTGTATACCTGGGCATCTGAAGATGAAGCGTTGCCTGAAACATCGATGTACATAAACTTGTAAGTCAGCATCGACCATGGCGAAGAGGATGATGCTGAAGAAGCCCTTTGTGGGTTGTGATAAGTGGACCCTAAGTTGGCTGGCTCTTGCAGGCCACGTGCTTGCCATCGATGGCTCCAACGGTGTGGTGGGAAGTTCCACCTCTGTATACCATGCTCTGCAACTTTCTTTCGCATCCTTCTTCAGTGGAGGGCACTGGAGGCACTCCTCCTTGTATTCTTCCGTATGATGGCCTGCACCACGTCTCTTGAGAAAAAGGCTGATGGTGCAGGGTGCCACCCTCCAGTCGTGCTGCAATGGTCCTGTAGGAGGTCCCTGAGGCCAGGTGGCGCAAAGTGAAGTGTCACCTTGAGCCAAGGTTCCAGGCTGGAAGGGAAGTTTGATTTTGGTCTGGTCAACCTGGATGTCAGGCGCTGCAACAAGTTCATCAACATGGCTGGAGGCATTCTCATAAAGTTCTGGAAACGCCCGATGCCCTCGCTCCTGAGCTCCGCCATCAGCTTGTCGTAAAGTACGTACTGTGTGTTGTTCTGGTGAACCATCTTTGGATCCAGACTTTTTTTTGGGTGCCTCCTTTTCTTCCCATAGTACTGTTCACAGAGACTATAGATGGTTTTGCAGTGTTGCCGAAGGATGTTGGCTGCCGAAAGGATTTGTCGCAATCCACGGTGGACGTGACTGGATGCTGTGGAAGAGTCAGATGAAGGCAGCAGAGGTCTGCAACAGCTGGGCTGCTGGTCTGAAAGTGAGATGCAGACGAGTTGCTGCCCCTTTTTATAGGCAGTATAGGTTTTCCCTAGGTGTCCCTTTGCATCCTCTAGGCATCCCTAGGCATCCTGCAGACATCCTTAATATCCAAGATAGGTCCCCTCTGCGAACGTTTTTTCCGTTTAAAACGCTTTGTTTCGCTAGCCTCATCCGTTTCATGCATCCGTTCTGCATCCGTTCCACTTCCTCCCTGCGTTCGAGCGGCGAGTTGCGCGGATTTGGAACAGATGCCTAGCGGATATAGCGGATGCGTAACGGATGCAGAACAGATGCCTTAGAGATGCGTATAGGATGCAGAACGGACGAATTGGATACATTTTCCGCGCAAAAGTATTTTTGGGCAGCCCCAAAATAAACTTTTTGAGCGGATGAAACTTCAATAAACAGATGCTGGACGGATAGAGAGGAAGCAAAACGGACGCAGTGAGTACATCGTGTTTTCGAACGGATGGCAAACTTTTTTGTCCGTTTTTCATCCTCTTTCCCTCCGTTGGTGCAGTGTGACATGGCCTTAAACAAACTATTATAAAAATGAAGCTGCTTTTATGGCTGTATTTGCGTATTTTGGGCAATACAGTTTTAGAACCACCCAAACCAGGAAAATATTGTTTCTTTACTGCAAGGCTAGAAGGGTTAGACTATAACTAGACTGCAAAAAACTTGATATATTGTGAAATTTCAAGATTTCCCTTGATGAATTTATTTTGGAGGAACAATTTGAACTACTTGGGAAAGAGATAGAGGGGAAGAGAATCTTCAACTGTTTGAGATTTTTTTGGTGCTTTAAAGTCAAGTGCAGGAAGAGCAAACAGTTAATAAATAAGGAATAAAATAAAGCCATTAAAAAGAATCCTAAGAAAAAAAAAAGAGAAAGCAGAATTCTTCCTAGATCTTTTATATATTAGATTATGATAAACCTAAGAAATCAAGGGAAAAAATAATCAGATCAACAATATAAAGTGGTCCAATTCATGAGAAACCCTTTATTTTAAATTGTTAGAATAGTGTTTTACATTTTTTGCAACTTTATCTTTCATAATTTATGTTATACTTGTATTGCAAACTTACAACACAGAGAGATAATTTATTGATGTCACAATGAAGACTGTTGAGTTGGGCTGTGTCTCTACGGCTACCATTCTTCTTTTAAACATAAAAACAGAGATGTTTACAATGCTCTCATAAAAACCAAAAATTTTTCCACATTGTTATCAGACTGTTTAATGCCACTTTCTACAACCTAGTGTGACCCAGGTGTGTTCAGCTACAATTCTCAAAAGCTACTGACTCTTGTCTTGAAAAATTGTGCAACATTTATTTTTTACATAATTATATATTGATACTTACAGTTGCATTACCAAATAATAGTGAGTTGTGCTTTCATAAATGTCCTCAAGTGTTACTATGTTGTCATGTTTTATTCTGCAACCAAAAACAGAATGCAGTGTTGATCTGATGGAATAAGAAATCTTTAAAAAGTAAGCTAACATCCATTCCTCTTTGGTGCCAGATGTTTTTCATTCAGATTGAACTCTGGTTCTTTCATTTAAGGAACAAACATGTATTTCAGCTTCTAATAACAAGAGATCTATTTTCCCCACGAGTGTTAGCCATACATTTTTTTTCATGTTTAGAAATTGTACTCTTTCTAGGAGAATGTGGTTGGAATTTTTCTTATGTTCCATACACTATTCTGAAGGAGGAAAGATTTAAGATTTCTTACTAGTATAGCTTTCTTAAAATATGTTATTCTAAAAATAAATTCTTGCATTTTCTTTCTTCTCTATTCTTAATAATGTAAATATACTTGAAGGATCAGGTTGAAGATCTACCTAAATCACAATTTCCAACTATTAAATTAAAATTCACAAAATGAATTCTATCCTTGATGGTTTTGTCTGTCTCATTAAATTTGGCAGAGTGGACCTACTCTGGGTCTCGTAAAAGAAGCAATGTCACAAAGTGGGTTCTAGAACATATACTTTCTCTGTCATGGGCCTGTTTGGAAAATAGCCTCCTCTCTAAAATACCGATAGCCTTAACCTTGGTCTTTCAGAAGGTTGTGAAGATCTGCCTTTTACTTAGGGAATTGGAATTGGAATGTTCGTCGACTTCTGATGTGGATGTGGTTTGCTTGATCAAATATAGTATGATTTTAGACCACAATGCAGGGTCTTTAAAAAAAACAAAACAACAAACTTTATTAATGATAGAACTAAAATATCAAACAAACACATACACAACACAGAGAAAAAAAAGAAAAAGGAAAAAAGAAAATGATTAAAAACTAACAATTTGCCTATCGACAGTCTATGGTTCCTTGTTTGTTATCAGTATTGGTGATATATTTGTGATATATTTACAATATTGGTAATATATTTACAAATACATATTATTGCAAATATATAATTACTACCTTTTTTACATTTTCCATTGTTTACTAATATATTTTCTATTTTTGTTCTGTCCAGTCATACCAGCATTCCAGCTTCTATAACATTCTGATGTTTCTTTTTCCTTAAGTGCTAAGATTAACTTATGCATCTCTGCACAGGCTGTTATCTTCTGAATAACAGCCTCTGAATAACATTTCCTCTGTTGGAATATCTGCTTGTTTCTAACACTGTGCAAAGGTTATTCTGGCTGCAGTAAGAATGTATTAAGTATTTGACTTTTTTAGAAATTTGTCTATTAAATATCCCCAATAAGAGGAATTCTGGTTTTAATTCAATCTGCTCCACCGTTATTTCCTCTAACCATTTGTTTATTCTATGCCAATATCTTTGGGCTTCGGTGCAGGGTCTTTTTAATGGATCTGTATTGTTGATGTCTATAGATTAGAAAACAGGCTCCCAAGGGCTATAGTCATGTACCTTGAAAACCTGAGTGAGTCCTCAATTAAAGACACTAATTGTGACTGGAAACTCTATTCATTAACTAAAGACCTGCATGACCACTACAACTTAAGATAGCATTTTTATGGTAAGTGAAGACATTGGTCATTAAACAAAGACTTTGTGTGATTATGAGGGCATCTTGTGACTTCCTGCTGGCTTCCAGATTGATCTTTGCTTATTGAAAGCTAGCATGGGAAGTCACAAATGGTGATCACGTGACTATGGGATTCTACAATGGTCAGAAATGCAAGCTGGTCAACAAACATCTGAATTTTGGCCACATGGCTGCAATGGTAAGTGCAAAAACTGGTAGCAAGTTCCACTTATGCCACACTATTATAACTTCAAAAGGTTGCTGAATGAATGGTTATTAAGTGAGGACCATCTATAGTAAAAGAGATGACTATTTTATGGGGGTTTTTATAGCTAAATTGGAAAACAGTTCCTGATATAATACTACTCTAAATGCACAGTTTATTTATTCATTCATACCATTCATGTCCAGTAGCCCTCATTTGTTAGCATATATCTTAAAGTTGGTAAGGTTGAAAAGCACTGTTTTTGTGGATTTTAAGCAGAAATATTGATGTTTCATCTGTGAAGCCTTCAGTCAGATGATACAATCTTTAGTTTACTGCCCTCCCAATTCTTCTAAAATAAGCAACTTGTAGACTTCTTGAAGAAGTTTGAAAGAAACATTGCACTCTGTCATGCATTCCCAACTCTACTTACTTCTTCAGCACAGCTATTTCATTCTCCAGGTTGCTGTCCTGGGTGACTGGTGACTTTTTAATGCACTTCAAAGCAAAAAGCTTGCCAGTGATTCTGTGCTTCACCAGGAAAACTTCTGAAAAGGCCCCTCTGTGAGGAAAACAAAGATGAAAGACTGGGCATTGTACTGCAGTAGTTGACTTAATTGATAAGAAATACAGACTGCCACATTAAATACCCTGCAAGGAAGATAGTGATCTATTAATACTACTTTCAGAAACAGATGGTGCTACTATTTAGATCCAGGGATTTGGCTGCAAATTCGAGGGTATTAATTGGATAAATCCCCTGTGAGATTTGAGTTCTATTTATTGTTCAATGGCCATATAGACAGGAAACCATGGCATAGAAATAAGGTTAGGTATATCAGCTAAAATTTATCATTCTTTGTAATTTTAAACCCTACTATATGATAATTGTGAAATTAATCCACAGAAAGATTTTAACTGTAAATTATTTGTATGTCTAAATCACTTCTTCCTACATCCCACTGAAGGCACTTGCCTGAGTTTTTTCTGAATATTACCTTGCTTACCAGGACTTGAAAAAGTTTAATTCTTCTTTGCCTAGGTAACAGTTTTGCCATGTTTCTATCAAAATCACTTATTTTGTTCTCTGTAGCAGTAAAGCAGAAGATTCTAGGAAACACTTTGACTTCTTACAGGGGCAAATTCTTTTCATTTTGTATAACCAAAATTACAATTCCCACAAAATCCTGAAATGGTTCTGTTCATTTGTTCAGACTCCCAAGGATGTTCAACAGAAAGCAAGTCAGGAAAATAAAATAAAAAAGGCATTACAAATATTGTTTACAACATTCTGCCATAAAAGTCCCCATCTCAGATAAATAGAAAGGATGCTTCTCAAATTAGGCAATCTTGTTTTGCTGGTGAAAAGTAAAGAGAACAAAATTATATAATGAAAGATAGTTGAGGAACAAAGTGTTCCAGCTTTTTACAGCATTTCCCAGAAAACTATAGTAAAAAAGAAAGGGATGAAATTTAAGCTAAAATTGTTATTACTTTTTATAGTTTTCACTGTGTTAAGCAAAATCCAAAATTATTCATAATTAGAAAAACCTTACTCAAATCAGTAAGCTTTAAATTATATGGGGGTTTCCTGGGATAAAAATTAAAATAGGTCTGTTCTACATCTCATCAACCCTGGAATGAATTGTAACTTGAAATGACAATTGCATCTATATTATAAACCTGTGCACAGGTTGAAGAGAAGACAATAGTTCAGCTGAAGATGCTGAGCTTGTCAGCTGTAAAGTTGGCAGCCTGGATTTGAGGCCCAGGTGCTCACTTGCCCCAGCTCCTGCCCACCTAGCAGTTTGAAAGTATGCAAATACAAGTAGATGAATAAGTACCCTTCAATTGGAAGGTAAGAGTGTTCTTTGTGCCTCTGAGTATAGTCATGACCATGGAAACATTTTCAGACAATGCTGGTACCCTCAGCTAAGAAAATCTTAGCACTGCTTCTAGAGCTAGTCACAACTGGACAAGGGAAATGTCTATGGGGATTCTCAGTCCAAGAGCTGAAGAAGCTTCTTGGATGTGAAGCGAATTATCTTCAGAGAAAAAACAGAAGGGTGTCTCTTGAAAAAGCACCTTTGGACAGGGGAAACCTTTACTTTAATACAGTATGATGATCAAGATCCTTATGCTTTCTTTTATCACAGGAGCTGGTAACTATTGGCTACCATTTATTATGACATGACAACATCCTAAAATTTTCTGTCTAGCCTTTCTAACTTTTGTCAATCTAGAGTCTAAAAGGAATGTTTATTTATGAATCAAATGTACAAAGCTGTCCAATTTAGAATTGTAAATATTTATGAGCTTGACAGTTTAATAGTGAGACATCTTCCCAGTTTACGCAGTAAACAAAATTGACACCTGGTGTTTTCAGAAGCAAGCAGAGAAACTAAAAAAAACATTATGTAATATTTATTAAATATTTTCTTCATTAAAATGTTTTATCAATGCCAGATTTATATTATATTTGTAAATTGCTTCTAGGCTTTTTGGCTATAAATACAATTGATGGAAGAAAACACTATGTACCATTGATGCCTATCTGAGAATTGTGTCTGTACTTTCTGCATTTGCTTTGCAAAACAATATGTAAAAGAGAAGCAAAATGAAGAATATAACATCAGGCATAAAAAATGGGTTTACAAAAGAGGCTGTTACTGTGATCATGTCATCTCAAATGGTCTATGACAGTTTCCCAGCCATTCTTGCAATCCTTTTCTCCCTTCTTCATCCAGCAGCAACCACTTACTTGGGGGTAAGTTATTTGGGAGAAGGGAAGAAGAAAAAAGGGGAAGGAAGGGAGGAAAGGAATAGGGAGGAATGAACCACCATACACCCTTCCTGGCCTCTGCTGGCCACTACACATTCCCACAACTCATGTCTCCTACACTTTGCCCAAGCCAAAGGACAATTATGCATTCCCATGGACTTTATAAAACTCTGGAGGGAGGGAAAGAAAGAAAAGAAGATAAGGTGAGAATGAAGGGGAGGAAGAGAGGGGATGGGAGTGCAGAGGAAAGATGGGAGAAAAGCAAGGGAGGGCGGAGTGAGGTAGGAACAACAAAGGTGGAGTGAATGAAGGAAGAAAGGGAGAAAGGAAGGAAGATTTCTGATGTTCCAAGCCAGCTTCTGAGCTAGGAAATATCTCTGAAACAATGACTCAGTGGAGCATGGGCTGTCTGGTATCAGTTATAGATTTAAATGTAAACACAATTTCCAGGATTAAGAACTAGTGACTATGGTTTATAAACTTCAAATTGTTATGTATTGTATGGTTAGTAGAGTCAGACAGACACAAAGGTAAAGGGAAACCTTTACCTTTAGTAGCTATGTCTTATCAAAATATTTCACAAGGTAATGAATAGAAAATGGCCACTTAAACTATCCAGACTAGATTTTTTTGTTTTAGATTTCCTATCTTAGGAAATCAGATCCAGGTCAATACATATAATTAACCTGTTAAGATCAGGAGAACTAAACAGAAATAGATTGAAAATCAGAGAGGAAGATTAAAAATGTAGTTGGAGGAAAAAACAAAATGAGGGAATAGTCATTAGCCCACATAATGGATAGCAAATGTGTGTAGAGCAAAGAACAGTGGAAAAGTAATACTTTTATTCCACCTAAAACAATGAAGATTGGATATTTGAAGGTCAATTATCCTTCATTCGAGTCAGAAAGGTCATTTGTAACTCTTTTAAGTTGTGAATCAGTGCTTTGCGTAGTCTGCACTGTGCAGAGAGCTCATTGAAATGTAGTTGTCTACTTTATCAGGTCACTGAAAATTCATTCTCAACATCTGAGAAGTTGAACTGCAGAGATAGTACAATGGGGGTTGATGACAAAGTTTAGCAATCCTGAGCAAGATCCATCACAGGTTTTTTCAACTGGAGGTAATAAACATTATATAATGTTACAAATGTATCCATGCTATTCTCTAGGGGAGTGGGAGCAACAGTTTCTCCAAGGCATATTTATTTTATGTTAATAGCAAGCTATGTTCCATTTGTAGACTTTATTCAAAGTCCTTAGAGATACTGCATATAAGCTGTAATCACATTTATCAGGATATTATTCCATTTGTTATCCTTTCCTCCATCTCATTTCATATTTATTTCACCTGATTCTTGTTCATATCCACTTGAAGAATAAATATCTAGAAGTAAACTAGTCTAAGTAACAAAGACTTTAAAAAACGGAGACAATTGCTTCTGTTTTTCTTGACTGTAAATAGATTTTTGAATTTCTCTCATATATTCTTTATTCATCTCATTTACATATAAGAACTATATTTGTATCTATGCTTGGAGTGGACTCAAATAAGACTAAAATTAATGAAGTTCTAAATTAAGTTCTGTTGTTTATATGGGAGTATTTTGTAGTTGGATTTGTGAATGTTACTGGCAATGTGTGAAAAGTTGGCATTGTGTAGAATACTTAGGAAATCTATAGAATATGGGACATTTCTAGGTAAAGTATGAAATGTCTTAATATAATATATACCAGGAGTGTCAAACTCAATTTCATTGAGGGATGCATCAGGGCTGTGGTTGACCTCGGCGGGGCATTGCTGACTGGGTGGATGTGGCTGATGAGATGGGCATGGCCAGCTTGATGCCACCCCCAAACTGCTGGCATGTTTCCTCTTCACATTTAGTAGACTGGGCCGAAGCCATGCTGGCCTAATTGGGTCGTCTGGGCTGAAGCTACATTGGCTTGATCTTTCCTCTTTGCACCAAGTAGATCAGACTGAAGCTTTGCTGGTCTGGTCTTTCCTCTTTGCACCAGGTAGACTGGGCCGAAGCTTTGCTGGCTTTCTTCTTCTCACTAGATAGACAGGCAAAGTTTTGCTAGCCGAACCTTTCCTCTCTGCATTGGGTAGCCCAGCCCAAAGAAACATGGGTAGACCAGGATGGCCCCATGGGCCGGACCCAACCACCTCACAATCCAGATTTAGCCCGCAGGCCTGACTCTGACACCCCTGCTACAAACTATCCCTAGGCATTATATATAATACCTAGGCATTATGCAGAATGTTTAGGCAAAGTTTGAAAAGACATATATGAAAATGAAAGAAGAAATGCAAAGTAAAGTACAGGACTTTCTTATTCAAAAATGGAGAGAAAATCCAGTATTCACTTACTTGTTGCAATTAGGAAGGCTAGAATGGCATTTTATACCTTGTGGTTTGCCTTGTGGCATTGCCTGGAATACCTAGGAAATGCATGTAACATTAAGTGTTTAATATTTTGACAACCCATTTTTAGCATTCTACAGATTTCTGGGCATTCTATAAAATGCCTAATTTTACATATTGATGGTAGTATATGCCAACAAATCTTACATCATAATTTTAGTAAAGCCCATGTCACACTGCACCAATGGATGGAAAGAGGATGTAAAATGGAGAGAAACACTTGCCATCCGTTG
>BHFT01045061.1:0-33689 GCA_004320025.1 Laticauda laticaudata
TATTCCGACTACTGTTTGAAATAAACCTTTTGTTGTTGGAACCCGGTCTACCTCGTGTGTTTTCGAACAAAACAGGAGTGACAATTTTCATTTTTGGGAAATAAGCATTTTTTTAAAAAAAATATTAAAGGAGATGTGAAAGTTTCATGTTAATTTCTGTATCTAAAAAGGATTTTTCAAGGGAAGATATCTAAGAGTTTAATGGAACTATTTCAAAATAACAGAAGGTCTTCTAGTCCAAACCCATGCTCAAACAAGAAACTCTATGCCATTTCAAATAAATGGTTGACCAGTGTCTTCTAAAAATCCTCCAGTGTTGAAATATCCACAACTTCTAGAGACAGTCATTCCACTGATTAATTGTTTTCCTTGTCAGGAAATTTCTCCTTAATTCTAGGTTGGTTCTCTCCTTGAATAGTTTCCATCCATTGCTTTTTGTCCTGCCTGCAGGTGATTTGGAAAATCTTCTTTGTGGGAGCCCCTCTTCTTTGTGGGAGCCCCTCAAATATTGGAACACTGCTATCATATCACCCCAGTCCTTCTTTTCATTAAACTAGACATAATCAATTCCTGCAAGCATTCTTCATTTGTTTTAGCCTTCAGTCCTCTAATCATCTTTGTTGCTCTTTTCTGCATTCTTTCCAGAGTCATAACTTCTTTTTCACTTATCTCTTAGCTTCTCCTACCTGATCATTGGTCTAACATTGATGGTATGAGTGAAAAGATCTTCACTGCTCTTTATACCCTTGCAAGTCCCTGAATATTTTGCTGTCTATTAGATTGTTGTTGTCTAGGCTATATAGCAATAGCAACAGCACATAGTATATGTGTATACTATGTATACACATGTATACCCCTTTACAATACTTTATAGCCCTCTCTAAGCAGTTTACAGAGTCAGCATATTTCCCCCAACAGTCTGGGTCCTCATTTTACCCACCTCGGAAGGATGGAAGGCTGAGTCAACTTTGAGTCTGGTGAGATTTGAACTGCCAAATTGCAGATTAGATTATTTTAGTCAGGACTGCTTTTAGCTGATTTCATGTACAGTATTTCCTAGTATTGTGTGCTGCCCAAAGACCTGGAGTTGGCCAGCCAATATATTTAAATATTTAAATAAATATGTACATCCAAACCTCTACCTAGCATAAAGCTTCAGTAAGGTATTCCCCAAATAAAAGAAAGTCTTACTGATTTTTTTAGAGTAACTTAAAATGTTGGAATGGGACCCAAAATGTAGAAGAAACTAGGCTCTTCTAACCCTCTTTGATTACAAACCAATAGCTCCCCATCTCATTGTAACATCATATAATAATCAAAACAATTCAGAGTGAGGGTAATTTTCTCTTCCACTTGAAATAAGAATAAGACAATACGATATACCAGAATATATTTCTTTTTTTTCCTCATTCTTCTTTTTCCATTAACATTTTTATTGAGTTATAAAGTATTATAAAATACAAAACACAAAATAAATGGAAAAGCAAGTGTGTCAGGGGAGGGGAAAGAGAAGTGAGGAAAGATAAAAAAGAAAAAGAAGCATTGACTTCCAACTCTATTAACAGTAAAACAAGGCATTAATATCAAATCACAGCGTTTTGCTTTTCATAATAATATGAACAAGCCATTTCTGTAAAGATCTATTGATCAGTAAAACCCAAAGTCAGAGTTTCATTCTTCTCCACATCAAGCACGAAATTCAGAAGCAGTCCCCATGTGGAAACAAAAGTACTTATAGTATTTTCTTTAATCAAAGTGGTCAATTTTGTCATTTCAGCCAACTCCACCAACTTCTGCAACCATTTGTCCATAGTAGAAATCGAAGTGTCCTTCCATTTTTGTGCATACAATAGTCTTGCTGCTGTCATCATATATAATAACAAACTTATTAGACATCAGAATATATTTCTATATTGATAAATCTTGAATTTATTTTGAGATTGTATGTTGAGCCCTACTCCTTAAATTTACAAAAGAAAGACAAATGTTGAATACTTTCTCTGCTGATGGAAAGGGTAGAATTGTCTTGACTCAGTAAAAAAAGAGAGTTTGCCACAGTATAGATATTTGAATATTGAAATATAGCATTATTAATACCTCCCCTCAAATTATAGATCATCATACAAAATTACTGAAAAATAACTAGCAATGTAGTAATCACTCGTAGCTTAACTAAAGAAAAAGTGATTTATTAAAAGTTTACACTAGTTATGAACAATTGTCCAGGAAGGAAAGGGGGGAGGGAGGGGAGGAGAAGGAGGGAGGGAAGGAGGAGGAGAAGACACTTTTCCCTTGCTCTGCATTAATCTCATGACATTGTTGAAGTTTAATTAGCAAAATGTTATTGGGAGATTATTACACTTCCAACTCAACAACTAATTAATTTGAACTGTTATTCCCTAGAAAAAGGCAATATTGTGGTGAGTTCTGAGCAATGGTACCAAACCAGATGAAGAGAAAATTAGGCAGTCTGCAAACAGTTTGTTGGAGTAAAATATTAAGAAAAGGCTTCACATGCATCCTAAAATGTTGCATTTGCTCTGAAAACACAATAGGTCAATATCTGATGGAGCCTATGCTGACAATAAACAAGAAATGAATCTTTAGTTACTGGAAATGATGGATAAACTAATGGATGGGTCATACTTTCCTATCTCCAAATGAAAACATTATTGCTACTGACAGCTAGAGGGAAACTGAATCGGTAAAGGAAAGTAGACTTTTATTCTGATGTCAAGGCCTTCCTCAAAGTATCAAAATGATAAAGGCACTTAATAAAAATTTTGTCACCTTTATTGACTTTAATTCTGCTCTTTTCTGATAGAAGAATCATCAATTTTCAGCCATCCTGATTAGAAATATTTTCTGTGGTTAAAATTAGCCCTTTTCCCCAGATTGCATCTAATTCTCTTTTATGTGACAATGGAGTTCTCCTTAACTTCAAAGTAATACAAAGATGGAAATAAAAAGGCATAAATTATAGTTACTGCATCTGAAGGACATGAGATAGGCGAGGAGAAAATCTGCATTGACTTGAATTTTATCATATACATAACTCAGATAAATGCTTTTTAAATTGAATATTGTGTTGACTGGAGTTCTTGTACCTCTTTTGAATTTTGATATTAACTAGGTATGCTTATTATTTGCAATAATAGAAAATGTTATTTAAAAGGGCAGTGATTAAAGTGCATTTTTCCCATAAAAATTTTGAGCTTAAATAATATTTTGGAGATGGGAACATTCCTATAATCCTCCATTTTCACCAGTCATTTGATATTCAGTTGCAACATCCTGGTTATGGAAGGATCAGATATGCATCATATATTTCCATGCTTTATGATTACATTTTTTTAGGTTTCATCATTTCAGAACTAGCTTCTATAACTATAGTGTTTTCCAGTATCAACATAATACACATTTATTTGAAATTGTTCAGAGGAGAAGAGTAGAGAGGAGAGAAGAAGAGAGGACAAGAGAAAAGATGTATACTTTTAAACATTATAATGGGCACATTTTGCCCAAAACAGAACACTCCCTCTCTAGTGCATCCCATATTGTACTATATTATCTATAATGACATGAGAATAGGCAAGTATCTTGTATTAATTAAAATGTTCAACCTAAGGTATATACAGTATATAGTGCTTCATATTTGGTTTCAAGGTGTTTCTGGGTGCATGGGAACACATATGTCATCCTTAATGCAACTCTTTAAAAGAGCCACATCTTTTCCCAAGATTACAAGGCAGCTATGAGATCCCAGGGAAAATACCACTGTTTGAAGAGCTTCAGACGGATATCTTTTGTGCTCTTGCCCATTCTTAAGCATCATATCTGAAGCACTGGACAGTAACCAAAAATGAGTCATCTTTTTCTACTATTTTTTTGCTTTTGGGGTTTTTTAATGCAGCAGGTTGTCTGATTCCATTAATCTCACTGACCAAAATCCCAAAATCCTTTCTTCCTAACAGGAAGAAAGTAGTGACTCTGCCTGTTACTGCTGCAATATACCCAGGCCACAAGTGCCTCCTTTCACGAGTACCATCAATTTGCATCTGTTTAGCAGTTAGACCTACTTTCTGTCTCATTAGTGAACATTGTATTTGTGGGGTATGCTTCTTTGCAATGACTCACAAATGGCTACTCTTTGAGTACAGGAACAAAGAACTTACCTTCCTTGTCAATCTCACTAAATCTTTCACAGATTCTCCTACCAGCTACTCTTCTGGTTCACATCTATAAGTCCCAATGAACAGTTCCACTCCTAAATATGGCTTCCCATAAATGAATATACTGCAGAGAAGTCAAACAACAGCAGAATATAGATGACATCAAATAAAGCTAAGGCTAAGATTGTGATAGCTAGTTCTTTACTGATTTCATGTTTTAATGGCCATGATGGCAATCCTATGGCACATGTGCCAGAAGTGAGAGGCCACCTGCTCAACAGCTGATTGTTGGGTATCTGGTGCCGATGTATGGGGGGGTGCAGGAGATGCACGCACATGCACAGAGATCCATGGCACATGGGAGGATTGCATGTGCATCTGCAGAGATGCGCAGCAAGTGGGGGGTGCATGTACATACACAGGGGGCATGGGCCCCCACACACACATTGCCTTCTGGGTGCTGGTATGTAAGCACGCACATGCAAGCACACACACAATTTTCAGCACAGGAGACCAAAAAGGTTAGCCACCACTGGCATATGGTTATAATTCCTATTTTCTTGTTTGTGCACATGGGAATAAGAGATATGCTTCTTGCAGATTAAGCTCCTGTAGTGTGTTCTGTCTGGGCTGCCTTTGAGAGAAGCTCACAAACAGCATGTAATGATCACACCCCAGACTGATAAGAATTCAGGAGATAATGATAAGAACAAGTCCCTTCAAGTTCCTTTATCAATGAAGAGTCTTGTAAGTTTGCTGGTTCACAGAGGGGCAATAAAAAAAAGAAAACATAAAAAGACTTCACCCTAATGTGTTTGTAGGTTGATTGTAGGTGAGAAATAGTTCATTTGTTGGGTTTTTTTTTAATAATCTCACCTCTGTCTTAAAACATGAAAATGGTCCTTGGAAAAGGAAAAATGGGACTTGGAAAAGGAATATACTGTTGGAAAAATTACCATGGGTACTATCATATGGGCAGAAGTGGTCATGTTCACCAGATCCTGTGTAGTCTTACATACTTCCCAATAGAATAAAGTTGCTATAAGACTAACTTTCTCTTGAAAATGGCATAGATGTTTGAAGCCAGGGGTGAGATTCAACTGGTGTTCCTACTGGTTCGGTGACTACATTTTGCCAGACATGCACTATGCACACATGTAAAAAAACTTTAAGCTGTGTCACCCGGAGAGCTGAAAAGCACAGTGCACAGATGCACAGCTTTTGAAAAGCCTCTTTTTTCCTACTTTTTCAACCTCAGCTGTGCTGCGCAAAGCAGCTGAGGTCGAAAAAGTAGGAAATAAAGGTCAGGTAACAGTCCGGGCAGGCAGGTGGGCCAAACAGCAGCAAACACAGAACCGATTCTGTGTCTACTGCTCTTCAGAGCTACTGGTTCTATAGAGCCGGGCAGAACCGAGAGCATCCCACCCTCATATACATGTAGTCCTAACTTATGCCCACAATTGAAACTCAAATTTCTGTTGCCAAGTGAGACAGTTGTTGAGTTTTGCCCCATTGTATTTTCTTTCTTGCCATAGTTGTTAAGTGAATCACTGCAGTTAAGTTAATAACACAGTTGTTAAGTGAACCTGGCTTCCTTGTTCACTTTGCTTGTGAGAAGTCCCAAAAGGGGATTGCATGGCACTGCAACTGTCATAAATACATGCCAGTTGCCAAGCATCTGAATTTTGATCATGTGACCGTGGGGATGTTATAATGGCCGTAAGTATGAAAACCGGTCATAAGTCATCCTTTTTTAGTACCTTCAAATGGCGACTAAACAAACTGTTGTAAATCAAGGATTATCTATATTTCTTCATGGATGTTGTGACAGTAATTTTCACCCAGATTCTGCTAAATATATATGCCACTGCATATATATATTTATATTTAGTGGTGCTAAATATATATGCCACTGCAAAAAATGTCATTAACATATTGTACCTTTCAGTTGAAGAATAGATTCTGCTTTTCATGCACTGATGTTGTGTCTCCTGGTATCTGAATCCTTTCTGTAGCCATCAAAAGTAATTCTTCTAGAAAAACAAACTTTATAACTTTAAAATAGTTTGTTGCACACCTACAGTATATTAAGATATGTACTAAAAGGGAAAAAATACTATTCAGATCAGTGGTGGAATTCAAATTTTTTTACTACTGGTTCGATGGGAGTGGCTTGGTGGGTGTGGCAGGGGAAGGATACTGTAAAATCTCCAGTCAGAGATGGTATTTGCTGGTTCTCAGGGGTGGGATGCTATAGGTTCTGCCCAGCTCTATAGAACCGGTAGCTCTGAAGAGCATCAGACACTGAATCGGTTCTGTGTTTGCTGCTGTGTTTGCTGCTGTTTGGCACCACCCACCTGCCCAGGCTCTTACCTGTCCTTTATTTCCTGCTTTTCCAACTTCAGCTGCTTTGCACAGCACAGTTGAGGTTGAAAAAAGAGGCTTTTCAAACGCTGCACACCTGCATGCAGTGCTTTTCAACTGTCCGCACAGCACAGCTGATTTTTTTTACATGTGTGTGTAGTGCGTGTCAGGCATGCATGCATGTGAACCATGCATGTGCGTAGTCACCAAGCTGGTAGTAACACCGGTTGAATTCCACCCCTGCCAGTTCTCCAAACTACTCAAAATTTCCTCTACTGGTTATCCAGAACAGGTTAGAACCTGCTGAATACCACCTCTCATTCAGATATTCCGAATGTGCAGAGAGCTCCTGTGCTGAAACAAGACCAGGTCTACACTTGATTTCTCTCTGGAGAATATACCTGTCCAGTAACTTGCTCTGGTAATTCCTAAGAGTGAGGCATGAAGCTGGATGTGTCTGTCCTAATAGCAGAATGTCTTACCCTGAGGACTCAGAATGAATCATCAGAACTACAAGATATTGTGGGAGGAAAAACACAGTATTGTGCCCTCTGGATTGAAGCCTGGTAGCCTATGTTATTTCAGATGCTTTCAGTCCAAGAAAGAAACCATATTGTTTACCAGTTCTGAGTAGCTTCATAATACTCTGTTCCCTTTAGCATTTCAAGATTGAAATGCCAACTCCAGAGCAAGTGCATTCAATTTAAATGTTAAGTGGATTGGCTTAAATTTGACTAAGATTGCAAGAGGCTGATTCATCATGATTAACATTATAAATGAAAGCCTGATTTTCAGCCAATGGTGGGACCCTCATCTTACAATCATTTATATGTGTAGTTAAATTAAGCACTGTGTTTTTGCAGTTAAAATTTATTCTTTCCATTCAAATTCTGACCTGCTAATTACATTTTGATCCTATAAATCATATAGTAAGACTAGTTGACAGTAGTTTTCTTGTTCCGTGAAAAAGAAATAAGAATGTTTCATTGATATCTTCTGATGAGAATTCAGGATTGCCCAATGAAGAATGCAATTGGAAAAGCAATATTTCAGGTTACGATATTGTCTATTTCAACAGAAAAGGGCTAGAAAATGTACATATTAAAATGCTAAGTGAGTATCACCTCTGAAGTAATGATAACATCATCAAATTCCGAAACCATTGGGGCAGAGAAAGCTAAAGAATTGATTGACTCTCCTGCAAAGTGACTCTAATTCAACTAATTAGATGTTGAAAGGGTGTTAAAGTTCAGCTTGAGTGATTCATTGCTTTTTCAGCAACTCTAACTTTCTCATTTAAACTTTCAGAAAGTTAAAATAGTAAGTGACTATGAGCGAAAAGCAAGAAGTGGCTTTGTATTATGGGGAGCTAATTATAAAGTGGTCCAAAGAGCAACATAGTAAGGAAAAACCAGACAGCCGTTTGTTCTGAGTTACAGTATGTAAAAATTATACTAACAAAGCAGCACAAGAGGCAACCCATAAGTCCTTTGAACTATATATGACCCCAATCCACATCTCAAGATCCCCTGATCCATCCACCAAAATGCAGTAAAAAAATGCCAAAGATAAATAGATCTTCTTCACTCTGCACTCAAAAACAGTTTTTAAAAGGACAATGGAATTAAAAAAAAAAAACCCAGAGAAAGTTGGTTATTGTTCATTCCTCGCTCACTTCAGTTGATAAGCAATCTAATGAATTTAGGGTTCAGCAACCACTTGAGTAGATGGAGATGTTTGCAATAGGAGGAAATTAATTTAAATCAACTTCATGGGTAGTCTCAGTTTTCTCTCAGATGACAGCCACAATGCAAGCTACTTGAGAGACAGTGTCACTGGGATTGGCCCGCCCCATTTGTGCCAGCAGAGGAAGCACACTGCAGGCTTCATTGGCTAGAATATTCTGGCTGGTGGAGTCCAGGAGGAGAGCCTTCTCTGGCATTGTGCTTGCCTTATGAAACATCTAGCTTCCTGGAGTAAGGCTGGTTCCAATCTCCCTGACCTTCCACTAGAGCTTAAAGACCTGGCTCTGCCACTTGGTTTGGGCTTTACATTGAGGGTGGTTGATGAATTAATAACAGATCCTATCTCCCTCTCCTCCTCCACAACCACCACTCCAGTGCTCATCCTACTTCTTCCATCCTTATTTTGCAGCTAGGGTTGTGTGTTGTATTTTTGTAATATTTTATTTGTATAGTTTCATATTTTAACATTGTAAGTTACCCATGTCACATTCATGTCAAAAAGCACCAATTGAAAGAATTAAGTGGTGACATCACCATTGCCTGGGTGTGGGGGAACATCCAGCTGGGAGTTCCTTTCATGTCCCTGGCAAGAGCTAGAGCAAAGGACAGGAGTTCACCCCATCCCATAAGAGCATTTGGGTTTTGAATGTGGGCTTGCTAATCTACAACTTAGCCACCGTGCTCCTTAGCCAGTCAATAAATTTAACAAACAAACAAACAAACTGAGAATCCTTCATGGTTGTTGTGGCCCGCCAATGGCCAGTGGAACTGGCAGAATTTTCGGACAGTGAGGAGGTTGGGGAGGAACATGGGCCAGTCTTGGAATCTGGGGAAGGCTCTGATTGTTGTAATTTGCCAGCCGCCAGCACAGCCAGTAGCAGAATTGGACAGTGGGGAAGAATAGGGCCCAACTCTGGAGAGGACTCAGATGAGGACTCTGCATCTGATGCAGAAATAGGGCCATCTGGGAGTGGGGTGCTGCCAAACCAAGCCATAGATAAGAAGGCAGAGGGAAGCAAGAAACAGCCCACAGCGACCGCCCACTATGAATATCTCGAATCCCAGAGCAACATTGAGGACGAAAATGAAGTTGTCCATAGACTTCAATCAGACAAGAAATGGCGGGAAAAGAGAAGAAACAGGCGGGAGTTTCAGTGTGCTGGATGCGTGCGGAGGAACCACCCAGCGATCTGAATGCAGGCTCCTAGAAGCCAAATCTGTAGGGCTTGCAATAAAACGGGGGCACATCGAAAGGGATCTCCCGAAACAAAAAGAGATATAGTCCTAAAAGATCAGCAGCACCACACACACCCCAGACATGAAGAGAGACAAGCCAGAAGCAGATGGAAACCGAAGCAAAAGTACCAGCAAAAGAGAGGAAACGCACCAGACACGAAATGCCAGGGTAGCAAATGGAAAAAAGGTCCGGATAAGAGTGAACATCGGAGGGGAAGCCCTGTGAGATGGAAGTCGACTCCAGGTCCTTTTTATCTATGGTATCCTTGGAATACCATCGCGGCCTGATACCGGACATCAAAGAAAAAGAACTACAAAAACAAAGACTAATTTTAAAAGACTACCAAGGAAATCAAATTCTTGGTTATTGGGTCTTGGACATTTCCTCATGAATTTAAAAATCATTGCCGAAATCTTGCCTCTGACCATCATTGACCGCAATCACCCTAGCCTGCTAGGAATTGAATGGTTCACATCCCTGGGAATCGGGATGACCGGGATAAACCGCATTGCTACAGCCAACTGGGAAGGACCCTGTTACAAGAAATTCCAAGATGTTTTTTGATGGGACCCTAGGCAAGTACAAGGGGACTCACAATTTTGTTTAGCCTAGATCCAAAAAATAGCCCCCATCCGGTTAAAAGCCAGACGCGTCCCTTTTGCCTTAAAACCAAAAATTGACAAACAATAAAAACAAATTAATAGCACAAGGGGTGTTAGAGCAATCGACCATGCCAGGTGGGAAAACACCCATCATGACTCCCGTAAAACCAGACAGGTCAGCGGCATCTGCGGAGATTATAAGGCAACCCTAAACCATGCACTCCAACAAAGCGGCATGCCCAGTACCGGTAGTGCAAACATCTATTTGCACTCCCTTGGGGGAGGAAATTTTTTTGTGAAGCTTGATCTCGCACAAGCGTACCAACACACTACCCATGACTCCCACTACCGCAAGAGGCACAGACTATTGTGATCATAGAGGGGCATTCAAATGTAACCGTCCCACTTTGGTATTAGCATTGCCCCAGGCGTGTTCCAAAGCCTCATGGAGTGCCTGTTAAACGGAATCAAGGGAGTCATTCCTTATTTTGATGAGTTTCTGATGTCAGCAAAAAACCGCTAACCAACAGAGAGCAGATTAAGAGAAGTCTTAAAAAGATTTAGAGTTGCAGGCCTTAAGGTAAAGTGAGAGAAATGTTAGTTAAGCCACCAACCAAGGTCGGGTTTCTGGGCTACCTAATAGATGAACAAGGGATACACCCCATCGAAAAAAGATAAAGGTAATCAAAGACGCACCTAGACCTAGGAACAAAACTAACCTTCAAGCATTCCTAGGTCTCATAATTTTTTTACCAATGTGTTCCTGCCCATAGCGCAACCATAGCAGAACCCTTACATCAGTTGTTAGACAAAAAATTATCTGGCAATGGGGCCACCAGGAACAAGCAGTATTTCAAGGTATCAAAGACCTATTAACGTCTAAAACCATTTTTAATCCAGTATAGCAAACACCCTGCCTTTGACGGTCATTCTGTGATGCATCGCCTTTTGGAATTGGCAACCAATTCCTGAGCCACAAGCTACCAGATAGCAGAGAGGCACCGGTCGCTTTCTATTCGAAAACTCTTCAAATCAGAATGAAATTTCAGCCAACTTGACCGAGAAGCCCTCGCAATCATCACTCGAGTCAAAAGATTCCTGAGTACCTTTTACAGCAGAACTTTTTCTATCATCACTGATCAACAAACCCCTAGCAGGAAACAAGCCAACCTGCAACATTTCTGTCACTAGAATGATGAGGTGGTCTGAATTCCTCGCTGCCTACACCTACACGCTGATCCACTGCCCAGGAAAGACTATCACCCATGCCGACGCCCTGAGCCGTTCCCCACATTGCCTATCACAGAAGAGGACCCAGCTCCCACTGTCTTCCACACTCCAACTCGAGGCCTGGCCAAACCTTCTGCTATCCGCAGTGGACATCACGAGAGCCACGCGAAAGACCCTTTGACAGCTCGCATCCTTCATTGGGTAGGTAAGGGCTGCCCGGAGAGCACAAAACTGAGACTTTTAAAAACCATTTCGCACCTGAAAGACTGAACTGTCGATCGAGAAAGTTGTATTTTGTGGGGTGACAGGGTGGTGATACCACACAGACTCCAGCGAAGATGTTTTGTGCATGTTGCACAAGGGGCACCCGGGCACAGTCAGGATGAAAGCCCTGTCCAGGAGTTACGTCTTGGTGGCCAGGGCTGGACAAGGAGCATTGAACGTTGGGTGACAACATGCCACGACTGTCAAAAGTCGAGGCCAACCTCCCCACAAGCACCAGTTAGGGAATGGAAACTCCCCAGGCCCATGGTCTAGACTTCATATTGACTTTGCTGGCGGACAAAAGGCAACACCTTTTAATAGTTGTGGATGCCTACTCGAACTGGTTAGAAGTAATACTCATGGCTTCTACAACCACCGAGGCAGTGATGAAACAAATTAGAAAACTTTTCACCATGCATGGACTGCCTGATGTATTGGTGTCAGACAATGGGCCCCAGATTACCATTGGCAGCAGTACTTAGCTGCCCAGGGCATCCGACATGCTTTAACTGCACGCCCATCCGGCTGCAAACAGCAGGCCTGAATGCATGGTTCGTACACAAAGGAGGGCCTGGATAGAATGGACAAGGGGTGTGTGCAAGAAAAGCTAAACCGACTATTAACCCAACAGCATATTCCCCTAGCAGCACAACCAACAAAAGCCCAGCAGAACTCCTAATGGTAGGAAATTGCATTCTTACCTCTACAGACTGCACCCCACTTATACCTGGGATAAACCCCTGACTCTCCAGCAAATACGCACATTTGAAATAGGTGACCTGGTCTATGCCAAAAACCTTACCGGGGACCCGTTATGGCTTCCAGTCATGATCACCCAGATCACAGGCCCCCAGTCTTACTGACTACTCCAAGACGACGGAAGAGAATGGAAGTGGCCCATCGACCAGCAATAACATACCAGCGCCAAAAATAAATATCGACCCAAAAACAACCGAGGAGGGGGGAAATACAAAAATAATAAAAAGGAGAGACAAACCTCCCATAACAAGGCAACAAACACTACACAAAAGACTCTCAAATAAATCAAAAAGAGCACTCACGGTTAGAGGAACCCCAAAGAGAAGTCCGGGAGCAGGAGAATGAAGTGAGGCTTCCTGGAAGGAGACAGCCAGGCCAGCTCGACCAAACCCAGACAAACCAGGAGGAGCGGCTGAGCCATCTCAACCAGCTCGAGAGCAAGCTGACTCACCCTTCCAGGAGGTTCCATGGAGAAACCAGAGAAGCAGCGATCCCATCCGAACCGCTTGAAGACCATGCCGAGACTGAGCTGTGCAGGTCAACCAGGACTCAAAAAAGCCCCACCTACCTGCGTGACTACATGACGCATGTTGGACTGAACCAAGGGGGAGGTGTTATGTATGGAACTTGGTAGGCTCCAAGTTCCCTATTCTGATTGGCCAAAAAGGCCATTCTCGGATTGGCCATTAGAGAACCAATCCAATTGGCCCGCCTGATGACGGGAACATTTAAAGTGGTGTCATTGGCCACAAGCCTCAAGCAAGCCACTATAAAAAGGGCTGCCGTGGCTTGGGCTCTTGTTCTGTTACCATTGCTTTACTGAGTTAAATAAAAGAGTTGTTGTTGGAACCCGGTCTCGCGCAACTTATTTCTGGACGGAACAACAACCTTGAATTTGCGATTAAAGATTGGACTTAAGCATAATACATAAAATCATATGTTACAATGTCTTACCAGTTAATGAATATTTCAGCTTTAACAACAACAACACAAAAGCACACAATAGATATAAACTAAATGTAAACCACCCCAAACTCGACTGCAGGAACTATGATTGCAGCAACAAAGTGGTCAAGGTCTGGAACTCACCACCTGATTCTGTTGTCACTTGCTGAAACCCCACTCCTTTATCCTCAAATTAACCTCTATTGACATCACCCCATTCCTAAGAGGTCTGTAAGGGATGTGCATAAGTGCACAATCGTGCCTACTGTCCCTGTGCTATTGTCCCCAATTATTAGTTCCTATTTCTTGTATTTAAACTTATGTTTATTCGTGTTTCTGTTTATTCTTGTAAGCTTTTGACAAATAAATGAAATAAATAAATAATACTTCATTTGGTTTTTTTTTCTAGTTCATTTGATACTTCTGTTATTGGCAGTACTTCACAGAAAAAAAGATGGGTGCTTATCTCGAGGGATTAATTGTTTGGGATTAATTCTGGCTGGGAATGAAAACAATTCCCAGGATAGCAATAAAATAAGTCTTGTTTTAAAATAAGCATGTGTGTAGTTACAGTCTAGGAAGCCTTGGTCAGAACACTGACGATGCTCTGCATTGGAGGAAGAGATGGGTCTGACAGTTATCAGCTGCCTTCGGAGTCGGACATCAGTGGGATAGAAAAACAGCTGGAGCCTGTTCCCAGTGTGCACATGCACAGAGCTGCCAGGAGAAGGGAACAGCTAAGGAACAAGGGGAGTAAAACCACAGGTGGATGGTGAATGGCCCCTCCCATAAGGAATAAAAAGGAGCAAAAGGGGAGTGCTGTTTGCAGGAAACAATTAGTTCAATTCATTAGGGTGAAGATCTGTTCCTGACTTCTGGTCAAGTACTGTCTACTACAGAGCGGCTTTTGGAAGATATTGGCCTGGGAGCCCTCCAAGCCTGATAAGTTCTGTAACTGTGAAATCTCTTTAAAGACTGTTGGCCAGGATTTTGCTGGATTGAAGGATTTCACTTTAAACTAAATAAAAGGGATTTTATCAGGACGAGGAGTCAGCTTCATGCTTTTGGGAAGCCTAGGTCAGAACAATAGTAACAAATGCATTTCAGGGGTTATAGGACAGCAGTTAACCTTTTAAATGATAAATTTAGCATCAGAAGCATCTTTTGGAGATCCAACCTGAAGCACCACCAAGTCTTATTATGCTTAATTCATGGTTTAATGTTTAAACAATTAAACTGTAAAATTCTTATAGGATGTGAAGATAGCCATATTTCAACAGGATAAATGGTTCCTTAAATGGTTCCAGATAGTTATATTGGTTAGGGAATCAGGGTACAAACCAGGAGGCTGTGAGTTCTAGTCTTGGGCCCATCTTGGGCATGAAGCCAGCAGAATGACTGTGACACTTTTCTCTCAGTCCTAGACAGGAGGCGATGGCAAACTACTTTTGAAAGTAGTTTGCCAAGAAAACTGCAAGGGTTGATCGAACTGAAGGGGAAAAATGTTCTTTAGCAGGAAAGAGTTAAAATGGCTAATAATCATAGTACTTAAATTCTATTTCTAGGAAGGGCAATAACCAATTATAGAAGCAGAAGCAGAAAAAATTATGTTGAGTTTGCCCCACTGGCATCTAGTGGGTCAATGTGAAAAACAGGATGCAGCTAGCAATGAACTTATGATATTATATTATGTTATTTCACTTGGTCTAATTTCTAAATAAAAGGGAACAAAATTGTAACCTGGGTCATTTTTAAATTGTGTTGTATGCACTATTTACATTGCATGATTTATTGTTTAGGGTTCCCCCCCACCCTTGAAGTGATAATAAAACCCTTCTACAAAAAAACAAAAAATAATAATGTCTATCAAAAACAATCTAAACTTATTCCTAGATCAGGGATATGATGTAGAGCTGGGTCACCCTAAGATCTTTCAAAAATCATATTATTTTTCTTTCATATAAAGAAATACCTGTTTTTAGCATTATAATTTAAATGAAAAAAATGTTCTCATTTCATGCATGTTAGTGGGAGAAAGGACAATTTTATGGGCTGTGAGATTTATGGGCCATTTCAACATTTGAAAAGGAATGTGGTGAATTCCTGACATATCACCAAGTTGTAAGAAAGACAAGGTCACTCTTAGCCTTTCAGGGGCATTCTTCCCCCTGAGAATCATAAATAGGCCTATCTGTCAAATATTTATTTATTAATGACATATTTTCATTTCAGGACTGTCAGGTCCTATGCTATTGCTCAGGAATAAGAGAATCTAATGTAAATTCTCCCTCTGATGAGCAATATCTTGCTGACATGAAACACACACCTTCAAACTATTGCTGTCATGAGGGAAGGAGACGGAGAGAGCCATATTTTTAAGAGGACATTCCCCACATTTAAAGGAGCCAGAATCATCTGACATGTCTACAGTGTGCAGTTATCAAGGACTCAACACTTGAATAAATGAAAGAAACCACTACTGTCACTCATGTTTAAAATGAAAACACTCTTTTAATTCCTACACTTTTGAGGATCTTCATAACGGCAATCCATTTTTTAATGATTTTGCTTTGTGGGTGATTTCAGGTTGCTTTGCTGTTATTCGTTGTTATTCTGTTCAGTTTCAGTTATGTCCAGTAATGTATCTGTAATCTTTGTCATGTTATTTTTAGTTTCAGTTTCAGTAATGTTTCTTTAATCTTTGTAATGTTATTTTGTAAAGGTTTGCACTTATTGATTATCTGAACATTCTGATGTTCTAATGATTGTGAAATAGTTGTTTGATACAAACCTTGTTGAAATACTCCATCTATATATCTATCTATGTATCTCAGATCTGTAGCTGACAGAAGAGCCAAAATAAAGGCAAAGATTTTGTGTTCCCTACAACCTGGAGGCTCTATTCATTACAATATTCCTTTTCTGTCAGACTATTTATCCAACAAGCCTTTAAATGGGAACTAAAAAAAATCAATTATATGTTCATTATCACTATTCCCCAAAAGACAGACCATTTATACCAAAACACTTCAAACATTGTTTGCTTACTTCTTTTCTCCTTTACTCAATCCAATTATATGTTTTCTGTAAAGTGTGCAATTCAGAAAATAAAGTGTTTTCTATGCACTTTGCCCAATCTTTTATCACTATCTATTTTTTAAAACCACTATTATGCCCGTACATTTCAACTGCCTGAAAAGGTTATGATCCAGATAGCAAAGTGCACTTGAAATGAACTGATGGAAGTTGCAAGGGGACAGGAGGGGCAATTTTCCTTCTTTGTATGTGGTTCAATTTCTTGCTTATTGCAAAAAGAAAAAAAAAGAACTTTGAAGCAACAGCAAAAGAAATGCCAAGGTGATCTGCTGAGAATTGAAAGTGGATTTTTAAATTCTTTGCTTGAACTTCTTTTCTAGCATGGAGTGGAAGCTATTGAGAAAAGGGAAGTGTCAGAATTTGCATTAGGAAAAAGTTATCTTGAGCTGACTGATGGAAATAGTCATTTAGTAATGATGACAGCAACATTTACGAGAAGGACATGGAAGTGGAATGCCATCACTTGTTTTTATAATGGGTTTTCAACTTCCCAATCTTGCTTATGCTGTGTTTTTTCCCAGTGATCTCCTAGTCAACTACAACTAACTACAACCAGATCCAAAGTCACATATACTGCTTTGTTTTAGAGTGGGGAAGGATGGAGGGAAAGTTTTAATGCTCATGAAAGTTTTGGTATCTCTGATTGTTTCTTTCAGATAAGTAACTTAGAGATTTTTGTGATCAGCTGGGTTTTTAGACAGCAGAAGATTGCTTTTCCATTACAGGATGAGATATACATTGGCTGTTGTTGTATTTCCTCAGTAGTGATAATAATTATGAAATATTCAGCTTAAGGCATCCCTCAAATGTTTAAAGTGGAGAAACTATTCAAAATTTCAAAGAGGAGAGCCAGTAAATGCAAGTAAAGTAATATACAGCATGGATGGATGAAAGAAATAAAATGAGGATTTGACAACCGCCATCAAGAAAAGGATAAAAGTATCTTTGAGTACAATGCCTCTGAGGAGATTTGAAGAGCTGATATTCTTGTCCATATCCTTTTCTTATAATAATTTATCTTTCTCTCATCATACCTGAGGTCATTCAGTGAACACAATTGTGGGAAATTCAATAGAGATGAAAGCACTTATTTTCAGTACCTAGTTGTAAAATTTGCTCCCAATTGAATTATGGCGACCTACTTGATGGTTTTAACAGGAGATTTGATAAATTTGTGGAAGATATAGTTATCAGTGGCTACTAATCTTGATAGTCATATATATTCTTTATTATCTGAGATGTCTGGTTATCAGCTGCTGGGGAACAGGAATGAAAAAAAAATACTATCCTATTTTTCCTTCATTCATCAATCTGTTCGTTAAGGTCAACCTTCCCTATTACCTTTGATCATCCTTCTAAGGAAATATAGGTTTAATGGGGAGAAAGCTAATAGCTTATTTGAAACAAAAAAAATGTTCATCTGTTTCCCTTCAACAATATTTTGAACATTTATTTTTTCATACCCAGGGTCAAAGGTTTCTATCATAAGATGACTCATTTTTTCCTGAAAGTGATATAAATACACAGCAATATGCACATCTCCAACCAATAGACCTCTGACATCACCACAAACATACTTTATACTTGTCTACAGGCAGTTGTAGAGGAGGAATATAAAATGGAGATGTTCAAATGATTCCTGCAAAACTGGAACCAGGCATATCAGTGCAAGAAAAAAACAATTATATCTACACCCAACTTTCCTCTTGTATTTTCCTTCATTCTTGATGGGCCTTTGATTTATTCTTCAATTATTTTTAAAAAGGATTAAGGTTGTAGACTTTGAACTGAAAACATTTGTCTCACTACATAAATGAAAAAAATCGCTTGTTTACTGGTTCCAAGTGCCTCTTTTTGAGGCATAATAAATAAACATAATGTATTATCATAGTACTGAAGAGAAAGATACTCAGTAAAGTAAGAGTATTTATCTGATTATTTCAGTACAGAAGTTCATTGAATGCTTCATGTAAATGAACTTCATCTGCTTCATTATTACCATTTTCCAAACTGTTCAAATGTGGTCAATGGATGTTACCCATTTCTTTATTTTAATTGCCTAGAATAGATTTTCTTGGCTGGTTTTCTCTTTTCCTTTAATAATACCCTTCTGCCCTAATTCTGGCCTGGATAATAATACTGCAATTCTCTGCATCCCCTAACTTTTGGATTCTGCTAGTGAATACTTCAAAGTGATGAAATAATTTATTTCTTCTTGTGTGAAGATTTCGTACAGGAATAAATGGAATCCTCTCTCTTTTCACACATCAATAAATATATGAAAGTGGACATTGGATGCTTTACATTTTTGTCAGCCTTCCCCAACTACTTACTACCCTGATACTTGGAATGCAATTACCATAATGACACAACCATCTGAATAACTCATCACTTCCATAGTTGAATAAATATTTTACTTCTGGAAGTTTCTTTAGAGAACAATTAAAATGTGCTTAACTTTTAGCTTATATCAGGATTGTGTAGCTCCCCAGACTTTATTCCCAAAACTATGTTTTGGAGCTTAGCAATTATCTTCAAAGCAACCGTGTCTTTTCTCAGGATGGTGTGGATGCACCTGCCAGATGATCCAGGAAAAGACAGAACTTCTTTAAGTGGCAAACAAAGACTGCATTTTTTACTCATATACTTTTGAGCATCTTTTTGGAACTGCACACTCCTAGTTTACATGCTTCATTTTCTATGCTTATCAACTATTAAATAAACTGCTAGATTTTAATTTATCTGCATATTATCACATACGCATATATGTAAACTAATTCTTCTTAGTTCATAAAAGATATAAAATTTTTGTGGATCATTTTTTTCTACATATAAGTAAAAAGATAAAGACAGACTTCACACTTGTCTATAGAATTTAGATTGGTGTAATTACTGGAATTTCCAGATATAGAAAAAAGTTTGATTTATTAATTATTATGTTCACTAAGGCGATATACTTGCTGTATTACTTCTTCTAAAATATATTATTTTTCCTTCAGTTGACAGAGAATTATTAATACAAATATACAAGGCATCCAATATAAAACTGGGGATTTTTTGCATTTTGCAATTCTTTGGTCAAGAAAGGGAATGAATTGTCTGACTGATGACAATCAATATAAAACTTGCCTATATGTTAACCTGACCCAAATAAAAGTAACTCCCCACACTCATTACATTTTGTACACTATTCTTAGGGGTTTATCTGATACTGGCTAGAAGAATATTATCATATTGTCTTTCATGTATTCTTTGTTTGTGTCACATTATTTAATGAGTGTCCCATCAGGAACCCTGGATGTTTGCTCTGGCACCTGATACAAGAGGTACAGGTGTTGCAAATACAAAAGACTTTCTTGCGTTCTTGCTTTCTTTTTATACCAGTTCTGGAGCAACAACTCAGAAGGTAACAGAATTTGAAGGAAAGAGTTGGGGAATAGAACTCATTGTCCTCATGAGCCCAAGGGAGTTCCAGCTGATATGTAATTAGGCTTGAAAATATAGGTATTTTCTAGAGTTGAAGAAAATTGCTCAATTAGCTACATCTAATTATGAACTGAGCCCAGGGGGTTCTCTCATCACTAATTAACGTTTAAAATAGAAGAGTGTATTCAAGGTAAGGATGGACCAACTCTGGCTTGATGCAGAATTGGATATGTACTTCTGATCTTTCTTTTTAAAGTTTTTTGGGGAAAGTGTCCATTATCTGAAAGTTATCTTCAGGTCGTTAACATAATGTTTCTACTCTGGTACATAGACATTACTCTTGTCAATGATGATTCTTGACTCTTGATGAATGTATCTTTTCTTTTATGTATACTGAGAGCATTTGCAACAAGACAAATTCCTTGTGTGTCCAACCACACTTGGCCAATAAAAAATTATATTCTGTTCTGTTCTGTTCTATTCTACTCTGTTAATGAATACTGGTAATTGTCATTTTCAGCATCACCTATGGTAGCCTTCCCCAACCTCATACCTTCCCAATATGTTGAAATACAACTCTCAAAATTCCCAGATGGTATATGACTAAGAATGTTCGTGTAACACTTCTAAGCTCTGGTAGTTGCTGTTCCAAAGTATGTACAGATAATCCTCAACTTATGACCCCAATTGAGACCAAAATCTTTGTGAGACAGTTCTTACATGAGTTTGCCCATTTTATGACCTTGCTTGCCACAACTGTTAAGTGAATCATTGCAGCTGTTAAGTTACTTACATGGTTGTTAAGTGACTGACTTCTCCATTGACTTTGCTTGTGAGAAGGTCATAAAAGGGGATCACGTGACCATGGGGATGCTCCAACGATCATGTGAAAAACAGTCATAAGTCACTTTTTTCAGTGCCATAAATTTGAGCGATCAGTAAATAAATGGTTGTAAGTCAAGGACTATAGACTTCATATGTATATGAAGAATGTCATTTTTATTTCTTGTTCCATCTATGAAAAGGGGAGTGACTGAATGTTAAGAGAAATAATCTGTGAATGTACCCAATGTCTTGTATATCACCTGGCATGAGCTAGGTAAGATAGCATTACATCGTAAGATGAAGCTAGGAAAGTATTTATATATTATTAGATTTATATCCTGTCTTTTGCTCCAAAATGACTGCTAATGTAATTAATAATATCTTGATCTAATTGGCTAGAAGCATCTCTGTGTCATCTTATGGAGCCTCTGTGGCACAGTGGTTAGAGTGCAGTGCTGCAAGCTACTTCTGCAGCCAGCTGCCTACAATTTGACAGTTCAAATCCCACCATGCTCAAGGTTGACTCAGCCTTCCATCCTTTCAAGGTGGGTAAAATGAGAACTCAGATTGTTGGGGCCAATATGCTGACTCTGTAAACCACCTTAGAGAGGGCTGTAGAGCAGTGGTGGGATTCAAATATTTTTAGTACCGGTTCTGTGGGTGTGGCTTGGTGGGTGTGGCTTGGCTTGGTGGGTGTGGCTTTGTGGGCGTGGCAGAGGAAAAATACTGAAAAAAACCCATTCCCTCTCCACTCCAGGGGGAAGATTACTGCAAAATCCTCCCTCCCCACCCCAATAAGCTGCTTTCCAGCTCCATTCTCCTGTGCAGGGCAACAAAAGAAGACCCAGCTGACCAGCTGGGACTCGAGAGGCAGAGAAGAGGTGGGGGTGAGTAGAGGTGGTATTCCAAACTACTCAAAATTTCCGCTACTGGTTCTCCAGAACTGGTCACAACCTGCTGAATACCACCTCTGCTGTAGAGCACTATAAAGTGGTATATAAGTCTAAGTGCTATTGCTATCTTGATTACCCACCAGTTTCATAATAATCATGGCTATTATTGAACAAGGATTTAATAAGTTTAACTTTAATAAGAAACAAGTGAAAAAATATTGTCTGAATCAGTGTAATTGTTCAAAGCCAGCCTATATTCTTCATAGATCTGTGCACAGGCTGCTCAGTTATGGAAAGTGTCAGATATTCTAGGCCTTTTTTCTATGATGATGATGATGATGATGATGATGATGATGATGACGATGATGATGATGATGATGATGATGCCTTTGTGTTTTCCCAGTAAATATGATAGTAGACACAAAGCTGATATTCCAGTAGCAAATATGGAATTTCAAGCACATTTTATAGTATGTAATTTAAATAACAATTGTGTTGTTAGTTGTTGAGAAGGAGAGTATATTGCAATATGAAAGCACCAACTGAGCCATACAACTGTATGTATTGCTCCTCCTACCAAAGGCAGGCTTCCCATCTCATAGAATCATAGGACTAGTAGGTCTTATAATCTAATCCTCTGCCCAAGGCAAGAGTCCTTATGCCATCCTGAACAAAGGACTGTCCAATCCTTTTTTGAAAACCTCCAGAAATGGAGCATCTGCACCTCCAAGCTCTTCCACTGATTAATCATTGTCATTGTCAGGAATTCCTCCTTATTTCTAGGTCTCTCTGTCTTCCTCTGTTAAGCTTCCACTCATTGCTTTATATCCTGCCCTCGGGTACTTTGAAAAATAAAAAGACCTTTAAGTATTGGAAGACTACCATCAGATCTTCCCTAAGCCTAAGCATACTTAATTCTCTTAGCTATTCATCGTAAAGCTTATCCTCCTTGTATCATCTTTGTTACTCTTCTATGCACTCTTGCTAGGGCCTCAGCATCTTTTTTATATTATGGTGACTGTGAGCGGATGCAGTATTCCAAATGTGGCCTCATTGGTATAGCATAGAGCAGTACTACCACTTCCTGTAATCTTGATGCGATCTCTCTGTTGATGCAGCCTGAAAGTTTGAGTAGACTTCTGATGCACTGCACAAAACATATGTGGCTGCATTCAGGCATATGTGTTCTATTTTTGGTCAGCAAATGTTTAATATTTTGTGTTAATTTCTGGGCGAAGAATGGACATGAGGCCAGAGTAAAATTCTACAGCTCTTTAATCAAATACTGCCTGTGAGGCAACTTAAAATTCCTTGGCTGACATAGCTCTTTATATGGGAACTAATCAGCCAACAGCCAATCAAGAGAGAGCATTTTCCACTCCCACAGCTTATCAAGATAAACCCTTCAGCTGAGAGGTGGTATTCAGCAGCTCTGGAGAACCGGTAGCAGAAATTTTGAATAGTTTGGAGACCCTGCAAATACCACCTCTGACTTTTACAATATCCTTCCCTTGCCATGCCCACCAAGCCATGCCCACAGAATCAGTAGTAAAAAAATTGAATCCCACCACTGCTTCAGCAAACAATTATCTACAATACATAACATTTCCCACTTGAATGGGCCTTGCCTTCCCTTGCCTCCCAATAGGAAGTCAGAACCAATCAGTGTGCAAGATGCACACCTCCACATAACATGAAGTTGGGATTTGGGAGGTGTTTGCATCAGGACGTTTACAGCCTGCTGCAACCTTTGCTTATTTATCAACTTCTTTGCAATGCAGGTATGAATAGTGACAAGTATCTTTAAATCAGTCTTGAAACCACATTTTTGGCAGTAGCCAAACACTGCTTACTCATATTTAAGTGGTGGTCTACCAGGACACTTAGATGCCCTCTTACAGGCATTATTGTTGAGCCTGATACTGACTATCCTGCTTCTGATTTTCCTGCCCAGTGCAGGACCTTACTTTTCTCACTGCTGAACTGCATCTTGTTGGATAGGGGCCAATGCTTAAGTTTGTCATGATCCTTTTGAATCTATCTTCCAAAGAATTAGCAATTTCCTCCAGTTTAGGGTCATCCACTAATTTGATGAATGACCCTTCAGTCTCTTCATCTAGGTTATTTGTGAAAATGTTGAAGAGCACTGGATCCAAGACAGAACCTTGAGGCACACCACTGCATGCTTCCCTTCTGTTCTGTTGAGTTCTGTTGATGACTAACCACTCAATGTGGTTGATCAGCCAACTGCAAATCCACCTGGGGGTGATACTATCTTTCCCACATTTTTCTATTTACCCAGACTCCTTTTGTACTCCATTCAGGATGTCCAAGATGAAGAAAAGAGTAGTAGTTCAGGAGCAGGGCCCCTCTGCTTTGCATACAGATTTAATCCCTTCTGTTCCAGATAGAGATGTCTAAGAGTTGCTCTGGTTTGTCTAGTCTGTAATGAACTAAGTGAGTCTCGTTCACTGTAAGACAGCTTCCCAAGTTTCTCTTCTAGAAATGTGATTTATGAAAAAAAAGTGTTTTTGCCAAAAACTGTCCAAGCTCATACACACAGAATAAATGGACAAATGTGATCTTGTGGTGAATAGTTCAGTTACAAATTAGAATCACAGTCTGTAACTGCAGCTTCTCCCAAGCCCCTTCTCACAGATAGCTATATGTTTCCTCCTTTGTGGGTAATCCTTAACTTACAACCACAACTGAGCGTGGAATTGAGGTCATATGTTATTGTGGTCATTAAGCGACTCACCATGTGACCTGTCCTGATTTTGGGAACACTTTTACAATGGTCATTAAGAAGTAAAAGTAGAATTCTTTATTAGCCAAGTGTTATTGGACACACAAGGAATTTGTCTTCAATGCAAATGCTCTCAGTGTACATAAAAAAAAAGATTCCTTTTGTCAAGAGCCAAGAATCATAAGTTACAACACCTAATAATAGTCATAGTCATAGGGTACAATAAGCAATCAAATCATACTAGGAAACAGTCAATATAGATCGTAAGGATACAAGCGGCAAANCAATCAAATCATACTAGGAAACAGTCAATATAGATCGTAAGGATACAAGCGGCAAAGTTACAGTCATACAGTCACAAGTGGGAGGGGATGGGTGATAAGGAATGATGACAAGATTAACAGATTAATCATGTCATTAAGCAAATTACATGGCCATTAAGTGGATCCAGTATATCTAATGGGTATTTCTTGCCGTTTTCCCTCAGAAAATGGCAAAAAAGTTGTAAATTTGTGATTTTGCACAATGCTGCAACTGCTCATAAACATGACTCCATCTCCAAGCACCCTAAATAAGATCAGGTGACCCAGGGGTGGGATTCTACCAGTTTGCACCTATTCGCTAGAACCAGCTGTTAACATTCTAGGCAGTTTGGAGAACAGGTTGTTAGAAGAAATTACTGGCCTCATCCTGTAAGGAAGGCAGGAAGGAAACATTCTAGTGTTGCTTACAGAAACTGCCCCTCCATTAATCCTTATTACCTTCTTGGCAGGACTAGATTTCCTGTCTCAGGAACCTATCAGTTTTTTTTCCCCTCCTTTGCTGGTACTTTGCTTGTGTGGAGTGACCATTCAAAGTTACAATGGCACTGAAAAAAGTGACTTATGACCGTTTTTCACACTTACGACTATTGCAGCATCCCCACAGTCATGAAAGGCTTGGTGATGAGATGCGTGCCTCTATGTAAGTGATATTGAGTTGGCCACACCCAGCCAATAACATGATCACCAAGCCATGTCCACCCAGTCACATGACTACCAAGCCATGCCCACCACCTAAGCCACGCCCACATAACCGGTTGTTAAAATTTTGAATCTCACCCCTGATGTGACCCCAGAAAGTTGTACCTTCCAGGACAAGTCACTTTTTTGAAGTCCATCATAAGTTTGAATTATCAATTAGCCTCTGATCATCAGTCAAAATCTAAATGTACTTTAAAGTGAAACTTGTAAATATATAGCAAAATTAATTTTTCATGATGTTTTCCTGAAGTTCAAGTCCATGATACAAATGATGTTGATCTACTCATATGGACTACTACAGCCAGTCCTTTTTTTCCTCCTCTTTTTTGTTATATGAGAGAATGAATAAATGCAAATTGAACATGTGTTGGCTCCTGCCCCTTTACTAAACTTTCAGGAATGAAAACAGGAGTGCAGGGCAGTGTTTTCCCCCTTATTCTTCAATGAGAAATAAAAAAATACCAGCTAAGGAACTGGAGCAAATAAAACTAATTTATGTGAGTTTAGTAGATGAATAAGATAATTATATCTTATTTATTATAGATAGGATATTGCTTTCTTCATCACATATTATCCAATAATAGGCTGCAACGGTTTTCTGTTATTCACATACATGAAAACTCTATTTGCAGTGGAATATGTTGCCATGGTGTTCTTTTAACACCTATCTAGGATTTACAAATCTTCTGTATTCTAAAGTAAAAATAAAAAATAAAATATGTGGTGGAAGGGCTGGCAAGTCTTATTTTATAATGGCATGTTTTCTTGAGGAGGCATACACTGGAGATTTTCAGTTTTATCCATACAATATTGTGCATCTGCTGACATGCAGCTATGATTTACCATAAAATGTAATAGTGATAACAAAAATACTTTGGGCCAACTAGTTGCTATAAATCATGCAGAGTTTCATAGCATTCAAGCTGATGCAGTATGGTGGCAAACTGCTGTATGACTGTATGTTTCAAAAACAGGGGATGTGGAAAAATAGATGCACTTTTATGCAGTATGAATTTTTAGGTCTTTATTTTTGTCTTCTTATTCATAATACAAGAGAAGATTGCCCTCTGGTGTTTTAAGTCTGTGGCTTTGGTGTATGTATATGTATGCATATAGGTATGCATGGTCTGTCATCTGTCTGTCTATCTATCTATTATCTATCTGTTTGTCTGTCTGTTATCTGTCTATGATCTGTCTGTCTATCCATTTACAATATCTATCTATTATCTAGCAAGCAATCCAGCTTTCTAGTTGTAATCTATCATTTAGCTATCATCTATCTATCTGTCTGTCTGTCTGTCTGTCTGTCTGTCTGTCTGTCTGTCTGTCTGTCTGTCTGTCTGTCTATCTATCTATCTATCTATCTATCTATCTATCTATCTATCTATCTATCTATCTTTTCTTTGTCTACTACTAAGATACTTCTAAAGCTATGTCTCCAAAAAGTTATTGCACTACATTTGCTTCTACCATCATATGGATATGTAACTCTGAGAGCCAGATAGAGAATAAATACCTTGTTAGCATGCTCTGTTTTGTTTCACACCTCAAATAAACTTTCCACAAAGAGTGTATACTGCTGTGGAGCAAATATAAACAGTTTTCTGGGCTCTTTCTTCCTATCTGGAAGTTTCTTGAGATTTCAACCCCAATTTGTGACTATTCCTTTTGAAATCTTTTTTTAGGATAGCCACAGTTTCCCATGTCAAAGATGATGATGGAAAGATGAACATTGGCCCATTTTGCTGCTCTTTCAAATGTTATTGTGCACCCCTTCTTAATTCTTTATATAAACATCGACTAGGATGCCAGAGAAAACCCACTTGAATAAGGGTTAGCAAATTTAGGGGATCAGGATACTCACAACAAAAACATTACTACTGCTGTTCCCCAGCATTTCTTCTGTCCAGCTGCTCCCTCATTCTGCCTAATGGGAGAATGGCTGTGCCAAGTAAGTGTTGTAATTTTTGTATAATTTGTTGCTCCCATTTTTCCAAAGGTGCTGTAGTGTATCAGAATTGGCAAACATTGCATGCATGTTGTTTCTGCTGTTATTCCATTCTTCTTCCCACAGACAACCCAATATGAAGCACTCCTGTCTAGAAGGCAAAGACAAAAGCTGCCTGCAATAGGAGTGGAATTTTTTTTTTAAAAAAAACAAAATATATTTGCATGTTCTAAATCAAGATTAGCAAGAAAGCTCTAAATAAATGTCAGCAAACCTAAATTCAGGAAAGCTAAAAATGTATAACGTCATCAGTAACAATAAAAGCAGATAGATAAATAAGTGATGGTAAATGCATGACCAAATAATGGGCAAAAGCAAAAATCAGTCCAAGGTAAGTAAAGAGGTGGAAGCAGAAAACAATTGTCCATATTTACTTATTTTTATGATGATATAATCAATTATTTATTAATCAACAAGTATGGACTTGATTGTTCTCTGCTTCCTCTTTTAATTTTTACATTTCTTTGAATGTGGCTATTTCTCCATGTCTTGCAGAAATTAATACTGTTCATTTTCTTTGCCTAACTTAATGCACAGTGCATATTTAACATGCATATTTAACACCAGACATGGAATTACATGTCAATAGATATTTGGAAATTGCTATTTCTTTGAAAAAGAAGTTTAATTCCTTTTCACATTCTTATTTTCAATGCTTATAACATTCTAAGAACACAGTGTTCAATTGTAACATCTCCAAGACATGTAAGGCATTTTCCTCCTCATGCTAAAATGATATTTCCCCTCCCTTGTCACCTCTATTATACTTGGTGTGTGATTTTCATTTGACAGTCACATCTTCCAGCTCAGTGCCACTAGGCGCATAATATGAAAAATGATGCTCCATGTTTCAGCAACAAATACTCTGAAGCAAATCAGAAAAATAGATTGCAAAAACAATTGAGAATGAAAAGTGAAAATAAAAAAAAAATGCATAGCTTCTATCTCTTTCCTTTGGCATTTTAGATCTTCTTCATTTTGCCAAGATCAATTAAACTTTGTGTTCTTCACAGAGGATTAAAAAAGAAAACCCATAGAAAAATTGATATTCAACATATCAATACTCCAAGTCTCTGTTTTTTCCCCCAGCAGCATATAAAAGGGGCATTTTTTAATAAGTTGCTGCAATGTCAGTGAATGTCCCTAACAGAAAAATCACACCCAATAACAAAAAAAGGTTCTAATAAATATTGTGTCAGAAACCGCCTCCAGTTTTACGGCAGCTTTTCTCTTTTGCAAAAGAGCTTCTATTTCACCACTTTCTCCAGGTGCTTCGGGATTTCCTACTACAAATCTAGACTAAATAAGAATGAAGAATATGAATGAAGAAGGTGCTTTTGGGGAACATTAGTTCAAACTCTTACATAAAATATTTGAAGTCATTTGCAATTCCATAATCTTTATTAAATTTATATCTCACTTGATGCAGGTGGTCCAGAGGTGGTATTCAGCAGGTTCTGACCAGTTCTGGAGAACCGGCAGTGGAAATTTTGAGTAGTTCAGTGAACTGGCAAATATCACTGCTGACTGGCTTCAGTCCCATCTCTTCTCTGCCTCCTGAATCCTAGCTGATTGGCTAGGTCTTCTTTCGTTGCCCTGCACAGGAGAATGGAGCTGGAATGCAAGTTAGTGGGGTGGGGAGGGAATGGGGATTTTGCAGTATCTTTCCCCTGCCATGCCCACCAAGCCATACCCACCAAGCCACACTCACAGAACTGGGAGGAAACATTTTGAATCCCACCACTGATGTGGTCCTCAACTTACATTGAGTGACTGTTCAAAGTTACAATGGCATTGAAAAATGTGACTTATGATTGGTTTTCACACTTACATGGCAGCATCGCCATGGTCACATGATCAAAAATCAGACGCTTGGCAACTGACTCATATTTATGACAGCTGTTGTGTCCGGGGGTCAAGCAAAGTCAATGGGGAAGCCAGATTCACTTAACAACTGTGTTACTAACTTACTAATTAACATAATCACTTAACAACTGTAGCAAAAAAGTTGTAAAATGAGGCTAAAACTCACTTAAGAAATGTTAAGTTTAGCAACATTTAACAACATAAATTTTGAGCTCAATTGTGGTCAAGGACTACCTACATATGTACTCAAGCTGGCCATTTGTTTTTTAAGGAATGGCTGTGTCTTGGCAAAACACACATTGCTGAATATATACTGAAGGAACAAGCCAGCATGCTTTATTTAATGAAATATTTTATTTGCACATAACACTTTGCATTGCTTTATAGTAAAAAAAAAAGGCATTTATAATGACAGAAAAAATATTTGTTATTGATTTTTTTTTCTGAATTCCATTGCAAGGGAGCAAAAGCCCAGCATCTCAGCAATGTAAACCAAAGTCTATCAGCAGGAATGTATTTTGAAGTAAACCACACTTGTGATGAACTTGGGAGTGTTTAAGATTTAATCATTCTTTCACATTTGATTTGTACATGAAGAAGAGTGATTGTGCATAGTCTGTTGTAATTGCTGAGACTAATTACACCGACCAATATATTTTGAGATGCAATTGATTCCCCCTTTAGCAAAGTCCCACCAAAGAAATTCCAGGAAATGGAACTGTATCTGATTTAACAAATCTGTCCAGTCACCCAACTATATTTCTTGCATTTTGCCCTTTTTAAGATGTGAACTATGTGCCCTTAGTGTAAAGGCAGGAAAAAGATAAAAGAAAACAAGGCAAGATAAAAGGAAGACCAAATATCACATAATCATCCACAAGGTAATCAGATCAGACATCTGGTCAAATTTATTTTGCAAATTAGCCATTGAACTTTGTATTGGAAATGCACATACTAAACTAGGCTGGCACTTTTTTTTTTTTCGAAGTAAATTTTATTGATTTTTAGAAACAAACATAAACAAACACAACACAGAACATGAAAACATAAAACCTCTTTTAGCAGCTGATCTCAGGTTACATCTCTTTGTCGCAGGAACAACCAATGTCAAATTCATGCTCATTGGGGTTATATAGGCCATTGCCAATATCTATTACCATGGTCTACAGGTTTTCTATTAGGGGCTTATCCCTCTGTAATTTCTTAATTTTATTTTGTTTATAGTCAAATAGATATTTATATTATGCATGTCAGTGTGCTATTATCTTTTCTCATTAACACAAAATCGTCTTGAGTAATAAGAGCGCCATTGTATGGTGTTTTCCCCGTAAATATAAACTGTAATATTAGAACATAACTGTCCATTCGGATTCTGCGTAGTTAGTTAAAGCTACAGCGCTAACAGTGTAAAGAAAGAAAAATAGAAAAGAAAAAATATAAAGTAAGTAGATAGAGATGTAGATTAACACCAGTTTATACCCAATTCATTCTATCATTAATGTTAATGATTCAGTTGAAATTTAAACATTAAGCACGTACGTTTCAAGGTAGGGTGATCATGCTTCTATGGGTAAACTTATAAATTCCATAATATTCCCGCGCTTCACCGTTGCATTTTCAAACATTATTCATGAAAAATGTCCTTCTTTCATAAAAAATTAATTTCTATTTAATTATTCCATTATTTATTCACAATTTTCTCTCATGGAAACTTGTTTCCAAATCTAATATAGCCCAATACAATATAAAAGATACAATAAATGTACATCTGCAAATCATTTTTCATAAATTTTTAACCCGATCTCAAGTAGTATTTCTTTACCTCTGCATCACACCCTTGGCTCTCTTCCTTCCTGCTACACTTGCTTTCTTCTCTCTGCCTTTTACCCCCTTGTATCTACACCTTCAAATTCCCTTTCTGTATGTCCCTTTTTCTGTGCTTCTCACATTAAATCATTTACAACCTATTTTCCCTTTTTTGTTGTTTTTTAGGTCTCAAAGTCGCATTCTCTTCCCCTTGCATCTCAGTAGTTGAACGATTGCATATTAAAAATGGTTCTCTTTGTCACCAAACTTCTTGATGCATAGTCCTTTTCTTGTAATTTCTTGTAGTAGAGACCGGCATTTCATGAATTGACAAACAGAACCAAGAGAGCCCCTTCTTGTCCTATTTAAGTTTTAATTCTATTTTCAGTCATCCAGGCAAGTGAGCATTGATAAGTTTTTTTTAAAAACAACACTCCAGGTGTTTTAATCCTTCAAATAATCCAAAAGTCCCGGAAGTCAGCAAGCAATCCAAGTTTTATCCCAAGCTTTTTTTGAGGACACTCTCTCTTTTTACCTTCTCTTCCTGGAGTTTTAGTATTAGTATCAAGTTCCAGTTAAAATGTATCTTAGAGTCCTGTTAAAATTTAACTTTTATAGGAGAATCTTAAGATACCAGCTATCTCCTCTTCCAAATCGCTTTCTTATTCTCTTCCTCTCCTTACCACTTACAGCAACAAATAATAAATCTCTTCTTTTATATCAGAAATTTTAATTACACTTGGCACAAATTTTCCAGCTAAATACTGTTGGAATGCAAAGCAGATTTTTCTGATTCTCATCATCTCTGTTCATGCAACGCGTAAGGCAGGAGAGTGAGAAATTTTTTGCGCTTTCACTTTCATTGCTGCTCGAATCTCGTTGGGAGTGATGTATTCCTTTTTTAAATTGAGTCGCAGGAGTGCCTAATTGTTTGTTTCTATCAGTCAGGCCAAACTTCACTTAATTCGCCTCCTGGCCTTCTTGTTTCGGAGAAGGGCTGTCTTGAGTGGAACATTTGACTGCACGGGTTCAGTTCTGCGTTCGAAAAAAAGAGGATTCAGGACGCAGGCTGGGAGAAAGTGCACGGCTATCGCTCGGGCGGCCTGCGTGGGGAGGGTCTCGCCAGGTCGTGCACCAACTTCGTACAGGGTGGCTTAGCCCCAAAGCCAGCTGGCTCGGGGAGCTCCGGCGGCATGCCCAGGCAGAAACTGCACACGATCGCGGATTCTTGAGGCTGGCACTTTTTAATGAAATAGAAAATTTTATGACTAATAGTTTGGTAACTTTGTAAAACTCATGAGCTGAAGCAATAATATAGGAACAGAAAGACCTGTGATCAGACATTCCAGAAATTTGTCGCTTTTCCTCTCAATTTCTCCATCAAAAAAATTCTGATGGCCAGATTTTTCAAATGTACAACAGCTGAATATACAATCTTAAATTAACTCTTAGCTTTGAATTTGGAATTTCTACAGTAGAAAGCAATGCGTCAAGCTATTTCCCTCATGTTTTGACACTGAAGCAAATACCAAAGTACATATAGAATTATCATTCTTGGGCAGAAGCAGCATCTGATGCATTGTAGGTAGAATGCTTAGAATTTGTACTCATTTGACCAAACAGTCTCTCTTAGAATTCCATTGATCGATGGACAAGGAATACAAGGCTTTAGATGTACTGGATGCTGTGAATATTGATTAGGCAGCCTCTTTTTAATGCAGATGGTGTGATGGAGTACCCATTAGAGGAAGTGGAAAGACTCACTGTGCCTCCCCTTATCATTGCATAGCTCTCCTGTTCTATTTTAGTGAGTAGATAAATAATCAGAGCCCTCCTGCTCGCACTGCTGCAATTGGCCAGCTGCCACATTTTGATCTTAGAGAGTTCAGGCAGTGATCAACGCTGACTTTGATGTTTTATACAAATGTCATGGCACAGCCGAATTCCCAGACAGATGCAAACCTGGAAGGAAGGCCCATTATCCCTCCTGTGCTTGGGGAATCTTTCCAAAAGGCATACATGAAGTAAGCTTTCATTGTAAAAGTTAAGAAAACAGATATTCCTTTTATCTCTTTGGGATGCAAAAAAATAAAAATTGAGTCATTTTTTTTCCAGTCTTAAGTGACACAGAAGTTTGTTCACTTCACACTCATTCAGTAAAGTTAAAATTACACTGGGACCGAACTGTTAACTGAACACTTGCACAGTTGTTTAATTGTAAATTAAAACTGGCACATTTAACTCATTCAAGTAAGTATATTTACCCATCCATGAGAAATTACTACTGTATAAAAATGTAAGCACCGTTTGTGTTGGTTTGCAAAAAAGAACTGTTAACTTTTAAATTCCAAAAAGAATATGTTGTGGGAAGGAATGTTTGTCGATCTGACTTTTGGATTTTTATTTTTATTTTATTTTTTGCAAAGCAAAAGTTTGCTATTAAGGGTGAGAGTCTGCATCTGGTCTCCGAGTAAGATATTGGAAGCCACATTCTTCAAAGTCCTGGAAAGATGGAGTTCTGTGTGAAACTAAGGGGAAAAGCACCTAACAAAGGTAAATCTTTTGTCACTAAAGCCCCTGTCACACTGCAACAATGGATGGAAAGAAGATGTAAAATGGAGAGAAACACTTGCCATCCGTTGATTAATGCGATGCATCCGTTCTGTACTCACTGCATACGTTT
>BHFT01045063.1:0-12723 GCA_004320025.1 Laticauda laticaudata
TGACCATTTTTCACACTTACGACCATTGCAGCATCCCCACTGTCATGAGAGGCCAGGCAAGGAGAAGCACCCCTTGACATGAGTGATGTCAAGTTGGCCATGCTCACCCAGTCACATGACCACCAAACCACACCCACCAACTAAGCCACACCCATAGAACCGGTTGTTAAAAAAAACTGAATCCCACCCCTGAATAGGTAGCATTAAAAAAGAAAGAGAAAGCCACTTTGTGCAGTGCTTAAGACATCAGAAGAGCAGGAGACAGTGCGTTCTAGTCCTGCCTTAAGCACAAAGCCATCTGAGTGACCTTGGACCAGTCATATTCTTTCAGCCGTAGGAAGGAGACAGTCGCAAAGCACTTCTGAATAACCTTGCTAAAAAAACTACAGGGGCTCAGGCAGTTGCCAGAAGACAGTGTTGACTCAAAAATTAGATTAGAATAGACTAAATGTCATAATTCCTCATCAAATCAGAGAGCATATTGTCTAAGGTTCATGGGATATAGTCTTCTTCAACATCATGAATAGGATGAGGAACATTTTGGAAAAAATGATAAGCATTCTCTCCATCTCCTCATGAGAACTTCAATATTCTAGAAGATTGAAATTCTAGAATATTGAATATTGAAATTCTAGAATATTCTAGAAGATTGAAATACGGTTTCAAAAAATTGGTTACAAAAAAATGACTGAAATAACAGAATGAAATTTAATGGAGATAAGAATTCCCAGATTTCGTCACTAATCTTAGAATCCCCAGATTAGTCATTTAAGAAAAACCCCTCTGCTCATTGGTCCTACATTTATTTTCAATCCTTCAAGTTTTATGAAGAATACATCTTATATGCTCACACTCAGGTTCTTATTTTTTTCACTTTCATAATATACTACAATGCCATCACTAGTCAGTCAAGAACCTATATTGTACCTGATTAGTAAAATGAAGAACTCACCCAGTTCATTAATTTGGTTTAACAATTGAACAGCATCCAGCTCCACCATAAGTTTGATGAAAACCTGTACAAAAGGATTCTGCAATGTGTTCTGCCAAATGACATAATGAGTATTTAATATTCAACTTCAAATACATTAAGCTATTTTTTAAAATTGTGGTTGAAATTATTCCCCTCAAATAAAAAAAATTGACATTTCCCAATAAAGCATCCTTTCAATCTGAGAATCAGGGACCAAACTTTAAGAATTAAAATTATGGTTGTTTGTACAGTCAGCCAGATGTTTAGGTGAGAAGCACTTCCTAAATGAGGACTGCCTGTATTTCTGGCACAAAATTTCCTCATAAGATTTGTTTCACTATACAGTTAGTTATGCAGGTGTTAATAACAGCGGAATCAAGTGCACTCACATAAATAAAACTCTCTGCATAAATTAGTTTTTAATTATGTGCAAATATGATATATGGAATGAGATATTTTATGATATCTAATATCAATCTAAACCAGGGTGAAGTCCACAGAAATGCTACCATGAAAAAGTTATAAAAATAATTTATTTCAAAAACAAGAAGAAAATCACTTTCCTAATACAAATGAAGAGCTCTGTTCCTAATAGCTTCACAAGCAATAGTTTTTATGAACTTTTCTAAGAGGCATGTCTGGAACAAAAACATTAGTATGATTTCATTCAGCCATAAAAATGACAATTCTCACAATCCTAAAACATAAAAGAAGATTATCTGTTATTATATTGAATGTGCTTTATTGACTTTCATGAATTTCATCCACTGTTTTTTTATGAACAAAGATAGCAAGATCAATTGCAAATTCATTGTAAATATGATGAGGCACCCCCCAAAAATAGAAGCCATAGCTATATTTTTGGGATTAAACACTGATTTATATTTTTAAAAAAATCTGAATTTTACATTTTGAATTCAGATATATTGTGATTTATAATATACAAATACTTCAGTTCTCTTATTTCTCATATCATAGTGCTGTTTCTATAGTTCAGCAAAAGGTTTGTAATTTATGGAGGAAACTTTAGATTGCACTCTGGTTGTCCAATTTTAAAATTTTCAGTGTTGAGTGGGCTTAAGTGCAAGGTTCGTTCTTAGCCTGTCCTGGAATGTTCTATAATTATCCCTTCCTTCTAATGATCCTTTCCCTCCCTGCCTTCTTGTGGTCTTAATTTACCTCTGACTTTATATGTTCCATACTTGCTATTGTCTACTTGCCTTTGGGTTTTTTTTGCCTTGTGTCCTGCATTGTCTATCCTCTCTTCCTACTTGCTTTTCTCCTGCCACTACTGGGTAGTCAGCTCTCCCTGCTTTTCTCAGTTCATGGCATTCCGCCCCCCCCCCCCCCCCCCCCCCCCCCCCCCCNCCCCCCCCCCCCCCCCACACACACACTTGTCTGTTGCTCTGCCACGCTGTTCTGTTGCCATTCTCAGTCACTGGTCCACTGTGCTGCAATGCTCCACCACCACCGACAGCCTCCAGTTCCACTGATGCTCTACCATCAACTTCCACACTGCTCTCTGTGTTGCTGTCAGGATATGCTTCGCTGTGTTGCCCTTTGCTGCTGGCTCTCCTTTATTTTATGCTGCCTCTGCTCTTTGCTCCTTAGCCACGTGGCTCCTGTTTGTGCTGCTTCTCCCAGCAAACAGGACTGTCTGGATGGCCTATAATAACTTCGCCTCTTGTCTTCTCTCTACAGCCAGCTCTCCTTTTGCCCTCAGTTAGCTCACCTCTGCCACATGGATGCTCCACAGCTAACCCCGCTCGCTCACTGGCTCACTTCCTTGTTCTTTGCCAGTTTGCTTTGCCTCTCCGCTCATGTCACTTCAATGGATCTCTGGGCTCTTGGGTAAGCCTCTCAGGTGTAGCTGGGCTTCTCTCAGCAGGCCAAGGTTACTGTGAGTTGCTGTCCTTGGTGGCGTTTTCCTCTTAGAAAGATTGTTCTTTCCTCTCCTTTTCTATTTGCCACTTTTTTTTTCTTTTTCTATGATTTATCTTTCCTTCTCCACCTCTCCTCTTATAGTTTATCTTCATTTAATAGCAACTTTTCTCCCTGCGATGTAACTATGCTTCCTCCATTGCCGCCCTTCACTTGGAAAAATTCCCACCTTCCCGATGCAAAGTATTCCCTTCACCAAAAAAAATCAGTGCAACATCTTACAGTCATCATTCTGTCAATACCCTGGATCTGGGGCAGGATATTTCTTTTGATAATTATGCAATAGGATCTCAGTAATGCATCATCTTAGATTCCAAATTTGTTTCTTTTGCTTAATCACCCTGCACCTTCCTCCATCTATCTTTCTATCGAGCTGTATACATATAATACACACACAATTGTAGAAATAAAAGCTCATTTGTTTACTATAAGTTATTTTTGGCTCATTTTCATCCATGAGTGTAATACTGGAAGTAAAGATAATATTCTCTGTTATCTACTATTATTATTATGAAAAGTTTTCACATTTACCATGTTTCTCATATAATAAGGGCGGGTCTTATTTTTTTTTGAGCCCCGAAAAAATGGCTAGGCTGTCTTTTCAGGGGTGACTTAATTCCCCCCCTTGCATCTTTGGGCGGGTGGTGACAGTTTGGATGTTGATCTNTTTGAGCCCCGAAAAAATGGCTAGGCTGTCTTTTCAGGGGTGACTTAATTCCCCCCCTTGCATCTTTGGGCGGGTGGTGACAGTTTGGATGTTGATCTCGGCATTGGTGGGGCACTTCGTATCGGGGTCAGTGCAGGCAGCACTATATCTAGGTGTGCAACAAAAGTATTTCCTAATGGCAAGCGCCCCCCACCATTCCCCCCCATTTTGCATGTTTTAATATAGGCCTTAATTTGGGGGGAGGGGCTTAATTTCATTTCGTGCCTTTTAAACATGCTGGGACTTCCTATTGGGGGAGGCTGTATTGTTGGAGAAACAGGGTAGATGCCTGGACAATAATGGTTTCACTCTGTCTGAAGAGATAATTATTTTCATGTATCTCAATATTTCAGCATATAATTTACTGTAGTTTCTGGATATGATCTGCATACTTAACATGTAGAATAATTATTAAACCAAATTATTGTTATAAAAAAGAGAGTAACAAGTTGGACAGTCAGTATATGAAATGATGTTTCATACCTTCAACATTGGAAGAGTGTCATTTAATATAGTTAGTGAATCCATGAGCAATGGTGAATGGTCCAACCACTCCTGGGCTTTTTGTGTTAAATCAGCCATCAGTTTCAATGTTGAATTGGACTTAAAGAATTGGAACAAATAAATCAAGCATTAATCTATTCTGTAGACAGGCAAAGAAGTGATTTTAAAGATTAATGTTTTTAGCACAAAGTTTGCTTTCAAGCTATCATAAAAGCAACGAATATCGCTAATCAGGTAACAATAAAGGTGCTAGTATAAATGTTCAGAATTTGAAATTTAGAAATTTTAGTTTATTCCCCATTTAAGTTCCTATCTCAATTTATCTATCTATCTTAATTTAAAAGGAATATGTGAGTTGCTGATTTTGTAAACCCCACCAAATTACATATTAAAGAAACTTACTAATATATTTTTTTCACGAATCAGGTCTTCAAATTCAGTTTCTGCTGATTTATCAAGAATATTTTAATAATCCCCTTCATGGATTACTGCCTTGTTGTGGCAAAGGGGCTTTCATAACTCAATGAAGCTATGAGCTATGCCGTGCAGGGCCACCCAAGACAGACAGGTCACAGCAGAGAGTTATGACAAAACATGATCCACTGGAGAAAGAAATGGCAACCCATTCCAGTATCTTTGCCATGAATGGGCGAATTTAATTCAGATGACTGGTATACTACTGCAGGCAAGAATTCCTCAGAAGAAATGGAGTATCCTTCATAGTCAATAAAAAGTAGGAAAAGCAATACTGGGATGAAATCCCCAAAATGACACAATGATCTCAGTTCGAACCCAAGGCAAGCCATTCAACATCACAGTAGTCCAAATCTATGCCCCAACCATTGATGCTGAAGAGGCTGAAGTTGACTGGTTCTATAAAGCCCCACAACACCTTCTAAAATTAACCCAAAAATTATTTCCTTATCATCATGGGGGATTGGAATGCTAAAGTAGGAAGCCAAAAGATAACCAGAATAACAGGGAAATAGAGATTGGGTTAAACATGAAAGATGTAGCTAAGGACCCAAGGGAGGAGTATGGGAGACAAGCTAAAAAGAGAAGAAGTGGAGCTTGTAAGAGAATGAGAAATGATGGATAGGAGGGATTAAAAAAGAAAGAAAGAAAGAAAAAAATGAGATTGGTCTAAAACTAAAATAGATGGAAAATTTAGAAATAGGGGGATAGAAAAAGTTATACATGCTTTACTTAATACAATACTTAAAGAGAATATGAAAGGTCAAAATTAGAAATTGAAAAAAGGTGTTATTAGGAATGCTCAAAAATAATGCTATTACTATTAGAAGAATGTAGCAAATATTGAATAATTGAAAAATGAAGGCTCATGTGCTGATATAGTTATGTATAATATAAGATTAATGTAGCAATTCTTAAGAGTGGCTGTATTACAAATTAGAATAGACAAAAAATTTAGAAATGGGAGAATACCTTTATACATACCTTAATAAAACTAAACTGAATATTAGAGATCAAGATCAGAGTTTGAAAAATGATGTTATTAGATATGCTCAAAAATTAATGCTGTTACTATTAAAAGAATGCAGCAAATATTTATAATTGAAAATGAAGGATTGTGTGTTGATATAGTTATGTATAACATTACATTATGTAAGTTGGATGAATTTAGAAATGCTTATTGTATTATCATTGCTTTTGTATCAAAATGATTAATACTCCGACACCACACTGTCCATGAAATGATATTGATGTATGTTTTAAAAAATAAAAAAACCAGTCCTAGAGGAGATCAATCCTGGCTACTCTTTAGAAAGCCAGATACTGAAGATGAAACTCAAATACTTTGGCCACCTAATGAGAAGGAAGGACTCACTGGAGAAGAGCCTAATTCTGGGAAAGATTGAGGGCAATAGAAGAAGGGACCGGCAGAGAATGAGGCGGATGGATGGAGTCACTGAAGCAGTGACATGAGCTTCAATGACTTCAATGGACTCCGGGGGATGGTAGAGGAAAGAAGACCTGGAGGAACGTTGTCCATTGGGTCATGATGGATTGGACCTGTGGTGGGATTCACAAGTTCCCACCACCAGTTCTGTGGGATGACTTGGTGGGTGTGGCTGCAGGGGTGGGATTGCGCAACTCATGGGACTCACACCAAACATGAGCTTTATGCACGCATTAAGACAGTAAAAATGAAGCTACTGCACCTCTCAGCTGTTTAGCACAGCAATCTGCTCTGCTGTGCCAAACAGCTGAAAATTCAAAAGGACCTAGGAGCAGGGGCGTGTGGGTGGGCCCAACTGCTGAGTATCAGAGAGTCTATGGTAGGAGTGAACCGGTTCTCTGCTAGCTGATCTTCAGTGCTACCGGTACGCCAGAACCGGGCGGAACCAGTAGAATACCACCACTGGATTGGACATGACTTCATGACCAAGAACAACAACAACAATTCTAATAATAGTGAATTGTTATTTTTTAAAAAATATGTCCATTACCTTTTCCATGATTGCACGTGTTTCAGGAGTATCTGGAGAATACAGAATCCGTCCACGCACCATTGGCTTTAAGAAAGACCAAATTAAAGCTCCAGAAGGTGTCTTAACCAAGTCCAGAAACAATGATATGCAGAAAGGTGCTACAGAAGAGAAAGAAAAATATTGGACCAACCAACTGAAGCACAGCAAATTCAGTCAAATACGCTGGTCTGTTAGAATCCTGATGGATCCTCTCATAACCTTGTGATCACATACGAAGGTCATATTTTTGACAAAACTATTCTCCCCAAAGATCTCCATTTGCTTAACTCGACCAGAAAGACTTAATGTTTAAGAAAAGTCTTAAGATAAACTTGGAAGGATTACCTGCCAGTACATTGCCAGTTGTCCTTGTATCTATATAGGATTTTGCTGTGCCAAAGACTGCTCTCACAGTCATGCAAAACTATCACAATGAGTGAGACTATTAGCCCATCAGATAGGCCAGTGTCTGACAGCAAAGCTCTCTGTGGTGGCAGTGATAGATTTAATTCTGCTTCCTACTTGAAGCCCTTTTCATTCCACTTGAGATATCCAAGTAGGAGTAAGCCACAATACAAAGGCTGTTTTTTTATTTCAGTGTTCTGAGTGAAGTCTTGTCCACATTTTTTTAAAGCACAATTTCCATATTGAATATGAAGTTAGAATAAGATTTGAACTGAGATTTGTCATCCCACATTGTGGGAGTTTAAAAAATGGTAGGGTGTTAAAAAGTTTTTGTAAGTTAATTGAACAAAAGGATCCCCTGGTGTCTTTGCTGTACAGGCAGTCCTCATCTTACAACAGTTCTGTCAGAGTATATTCATGAACTGGAATAGAGCTTGGCAACAAGGTCAGCCAATGAATAGGCACAGCAACTAATGAATAGGCAGAGCAACTAAGCCGACTGTTTTTGGAAACTGAAACTAGAAGTAGCCTAGGCTGGAAACTGAAATGAAAAGTAGCCTAGGTATGGTTATATATGTTAAGCTCTGCAACTCTGCAGCTATGTTGAGCTCTGAGTATGTCTATTGAAGATGAAACTAACTTGCTTGCTTGCTGAAGTCTGGAGCTCTGCTCTGAACTTGCAACATGTTTCTGTTTGAGTTTGCTCCATGTTAGAGAAATCCATAACTGGTTTGTAAAATCTACATATGTTTATAAAGATGTTAAATGAAGCATCAGCCATCTGTGTTTATTTTTCTGGCGCTGAATTATCGCTGCAAAACTCTCAATAAGTTCATTTAGTCACCTTTCAAAATTACAACGGTACTGAAAAAAGTGACTTATGACCATTTTTTAACAGTTACAACCTTTGCAGCATCCCCATGATCATGTGATCAAAATTCAGGCACTTGGCACCTGATTTGTATTTATGTATTTATGTTGCATTGTCTTGGGATCATGTGATCACCTTTTGCAACCTTCTGACAAGCAAAGTCAATGGGAAAGCCAGATCTACTTAACAACTCTGTTACTAATTTAGCAACTGCAGTGATTCACTTAACAAATATGGCAAGAAAAGTCATAAAACAGAGAAAACTCACAACGAATTTCTGACTCAGCAACATAAATTTTGGGCTCAATTGCGGTCATAAGTTGAGGACTACCTGTACTTTACAGGCTATAGATTGCTGCAATCCACAGAATGGATTACAGGCTATAGATTTCTGCAATCCACAGAATGACCAGATCCAATAAATAAGAACATAACTTTGTGTAATTTTAATTGTGCTGATTATATTATGCTGTTGATAACAATATAATGAAATAAAAAATAATTATCTCACACTTTCACTAACTTTATTTCTGCTTGGTTGTGCTGAAAGGATCGCATTAGATGTTGTTCCAACTGCCAAACTTACTAGTGTCAGATGGGATACTATATTTCTTCATAATATGTTGAACTTGTTCATCTTCATCTGCAGAAGAATGATGAACATTCTGTTCCTCAAAATCAGGTAACAGAGATTCAAAAAACAAGGGAGTGATTTCATGGTTGCAGAAAGCTTTTGATAGAGTTTCCAACACTCTGTGATTTATTGTTAGATTGCCAGCCTCAAATAAAGCCTGTAAAAATAAACAGAAGACACAATGACAAAAAAGAAAGTAAATCAAAGAAAGTAATTAATTAATGAACCCTTGGAATGGGTTTCTCACTGAGATCCAGAGAGCTCCCACTCTAATATCATTCAGGAAGGCCTTACAATCTGGCTGTTTTTCCCAGGATCCTTAAAGTAGGATGGATGGAATCCCTTGTTATACACGTGTATTACATGTTCATATTTTGATGCTAGTAGTGCTGATTTTCCATTTTGTTTATTTCTTGTATTGTATTTTTTAATTTCATTTCATTTAATCTATTTGTATTTGTCATTTACATCAAGAGTCAAGTACCAAGACAAAGATAAATAGAGACATTAACATTTAATTAGAATACAATACTTATATGGTACCATTTAACATTAGAAGCCAAAATGGGTTGAAAGTTGTTAGTATTAGGCTATATCTGTCTCTGGATCATGAAATTTACATCTTAATCTATCATACAAAAGATATGTATGGATAAAAAATACAAGAATAACATCAAAGATTCTATAAATAAGCAATAGATAAATTCTTAATGAATGTGATTAAGACAGGATAAAAAATGTCAGTGAAAATGCACTAATTATAACTGTGGGCCAGAAATAACAAAATGAAATTTTAGAGATAAATGCCAAGCTTGTAAATTAAGTAACAGAAGCCACAGGTAAAATATAAGAGATGCTTAGAGGGCAAGAGAACCTGTGCAAAATATCTTGAAATTATTGATCATTACAAAACTTTGATTTGATGAAACTGAAGTTGCATTATGATGTGACTTCAGAAAAGGCAACTACAGATTTACACTTCACGAGAAGAATCTACCTATACATACTGTTAAAATTCTTGTATCTGTAACCATTAAGTGGATGAAACAGTGTCTAACAAAATTAACAGAGTTGGAAGAGACCTTGTAGGTCATCTACTCCAATCCCCCACCTAAGCAGGAGACCCTACACCATTTCTGACAAATGGCAGTCCAATCTTTTCTTCAAAACTTCCAGTGATGAAGCTTCCACAACTTCCAAAGGAAAGCTGTTCCACTGGTTGATTGTTCTCACTGTCAGAAAATTTATCCTTATTTCTAGGTTGAATCTCTTCTTGATCAGTTTCCATCCATTATTCCTTGTCTGGCTTTTGAGTGCCTTGGAAAATAGCTTGACCTCTTCCTCTCTGTGGCAGCCCCTCAAATATTGGAAGACTGCTATCATGTCTCCCCTGGTCCTTTCTTCACTAGACAAGCCATGCCCAATTCTTGTAACCGTTCTTCATATGTTTTAGTCTCCAGTCCCCTAATCATCCTGGTTGCTCTTCTCTGCACTTTTTTTTTAGTTCTCCTTCAATGTGACATTGTGGCTTCTAGTCTCACAATAAGAATCCTTCCCATAATATGTTGAAACTGATTATTTGACTTCTATGCAAATTAAACATTTTCTAGATTTCTGATATTTTTCATCAGTTTTTTTGTAATTCCAACTTCTAAAAATTCAAACATATTAAAAACAAACCTTAGAAAGTGGTGCATGTCTTGCCATCCTCAGCTTTTTCAGGGAATGAATTGCATCTAAGAGCGGATGAACATCTGATACAAGCTGCATCCTCAAGTGATCCAAGTCTCTCAGAACTTCTAATACCTTATCCACAGGAATTTGAAATTCCTTAGGGAAAAGCATCTAGAGAAGCCCACAAAAAGCAACATCATAAACAGTAACTTTAGATTTTGCATTGAGATTTAGGAGTGTTAATTTGAGCATTCCATACTGCTAGATAAATAAGATCTCTACTTGAATTTTAAATTTAAATATTCATATAATTCCAAATATTTCAATGAATTTTATAGAATCACACATTTAAATATTTGCTACAAAGGAGTACATATACAGTTCAGCTATGGTCTTGGAAGCACAGCAAAAATTAATAGTGGCAATAGTAACACAAAGACTTTGAGTAAAATCATAAACCAAATTTATTTAAGATATTGTTTTTAAATGATTGGAACAGTTACAAGTGTAACTGTTTTTCAAAATACATTATAGTTGTTTTTTTCTATTATTCTTATTTCACTGGAAGATTCAGAAAATATCAGAATAAAACCACCTCCATAGAATCTCAGTTCATTCTTTCAGGGATTGTTTCAAAGAGGAAGTGAAGAGATTTGATCCCTCCATCCACTACCAAAGCAATAACTGAAGAGAAATAGGCTTGGAGGCAGCACCTCAAACTACTATGTCCCCATCTTTTAAAATCTTCAGTGATAAAATGTAGTTAACCATCTGCTGCACAACTCTGCTCAGGCAGATGAAGGAAGATCAGTGCCAGCATATATCCCAATGGGGGAATTAAGCACAGTCCTCCTTCGTCAAACCCAGCTCCTGGTAACTTCAAGGACATGCCCATTCAATTTTTTAAGCAAAAATATGGAAATGATTCACCTCTGCCTCCTCCAACAAGTTTTTACAACTTCCCAGTCTAGCTAATAGCTCTGAGATTTCCCAATGACCTTTCAGGGAAGTTTTAACTAGATTGAAATCAGTTTAGCTTTTTTGTGATTAGTCAAAGTCCACTAGGTGTTGCCACCTGCAATTATATAAGGGGAAAAATCAGGCTTAAACCTAATTAAATCCCTTTTAAAGCAAAATGCATTGGCATGTGTGTAGGAGTGTGACATTGAACCCACTTTATGAATTTCATAAATACAGAATAAATAGTCTGTTTTCTTCCCTCTGCTACTGTATATGAAACATACTTATTTTTCTAATGATCATACAAAGAAATAATACATATGTTGATGTATTATAAATGCTACTATTTATTAACACCTTACTTTCACTTCAGCAGTTTATATGATGCTACTGGTGCTCCATAATTGTGTCTGGCATCTATGTATAGGAAAGTATCCTCGTCTACGCCAATTCCTTCCTTCCAAATAAAGCTGCTAAAGAGTCATCTCTAATTATAGTAAGGGGCGTGCATAAGTGCATGCCTGGTGCATAAGTGCACTTGTGCCTACTGTCCCTGTCCTATTGTTTCTTTTTATTTTTCTTATATGTATCCATTTCATGTAGTCATAATTACGTTTATACTTATACCTATTATCTTATAAGCGATTGACAAATCAAATAAATAAAAAATAAATAAAATAAATTATACTCATAGTATTTTAGTTTCAATCATGTTGGACCACAGAGTTGCTCAAGTTACATCTGGTCCCATTAAATTGATATATCCACCACCCATTAAAATTCCAATGTTGATCTTATGGATCTCTTTCCCATTGTGCATAGAATGGCAAAAAACAAACAAACTCATGAAACAAACCTTGTAGATGAATTTGTAGACATCTAAGTAACGCAGAAATGTGATCCCCAAAAGATAAGACTTGTAAGCCCTTTCTGTAATGGAGAAGTTGCAGAATTGTTTTGCTATAATTTCCAGCTTAGCATCACCAATATCAGTTTTACAGGACTCTAGCTGCAGTATTTGAAATATCAGCTGTATTGGCATGAAAAAAGCAGAATGGTAAATACTAGGCTCTCTCTAACAAGGTTAAATTAAGCAGCTCTCTTTAAAATCACAGACCTAGATCACTTAACAAAGTAGCAAATAGATTCCAGTTGTTACATCAGGAAGTTTCTTAGCATCTTGTAAGCAAAATCAGGAATCAAAGCACTCAGGTTCGTGAGGCTTTAACTATTAATATAATAATTTTTGTATCTTGTATTTTATGATCAAGAACGAAAACTTATTGAGGAAGTGCAAACATATGCTATATTCATGTTTCCAATATTGTTGCCTGGCCTAACACTTCCTTAGTTGACATAACATAGACTTTCTTTCCCTTTGTGAATACATCTATTTTTATTGCATGGTGAACCAAAGCAAAAACTTGCCCTGTGTTGTGTTCGTGAAGAATGAATCACCATCGAGTAGAACACCAATCAGATTCAAATGTTTGTGGACCAATGGGAATAGAGTATTTGGAGTATGCTAATATGTAACACCCCTCCCCTCTTGGTTTGGTCCTA
>BHFT01045064.1:0-24799 GCA_004320025.1 Laticauda laticaudata
AAAACGTCTTCAAAGAAAAACCAGAAAGTCCAGTTGCCTCTTGGAAAAGCACCTTTGGGACAACCAGGACCTGGATGATGGAGAATCTCCATAGGCAAATTCAATTCATTGTGTCAATGATCCTATATCTAACCATCTCCTCCTGTTCCATCACCTTCTCCTTTGGCCTTCCATCTGTCCCAACATCAGGGTCTTCTCCAGCAAGTCCTCTCTTCTCATTAGGTGGCCAAAGCATTTGAGCATTGGGTTTACTCACTTGCCTTTTGTTTGCATCTCTCTTTCGTCAGTGTCCTAAATGTTTTAGCTGCAGCCACCAAAAATGCCAATGCAGTCCTACGCACGAACAGAGGGATAGAATCAAGGTCACAGGAAGTGTTAATAGTGCTTTATATTTGGAATACTGCAGCCAGTTTTGGTCAACAGATTATTAAAAAGATGTTAAGAATCTGGAAAGAATGCAGAGAAGAGCAACAGAGATGATTAGGAGACTAAAGCATACGAAGAAGAGTTGCGGGAATTGGGTACGTCTAGTTTAATGAAAAGAAGGACAATATTTGAGAGGTTTCCACAAAGAAGAAGGGAGTCAAGCTATTCTCCAAAGCATCTGAGGGCAAGATGAGAAGCAATGGGTGGGAACTAGCCAAGGAGAGAAGCAATTTAGAACTAAGCAGAGATTTCCTGACAGAACAATTAACCAGTGGAACAATTTGCATCCCGAAAATTGTGAATGCTCCAACACTAGAAGGTTTTAAGAAGAGAATCTCCTGTTTGAGTAGAAGGTATGACTAGAAGACTTCCAAGATCCCTGTTATTTTAAGCAATTGTTTTTTGTTGAAACCTTGCTGAAAACATTTAACTAGAGTTCATCATAGCTGGGCAGCTGTTACAAATTTGAAATAATAATAATAATATTATTTGTGGCGCCTCATATTGTTTGCACATCATAATATTGTTTGTAGCACATTTTTCAAGCTCAGGAATAATTTAAGGCATAATAATTACATCAAGATCTAATGTTTGATTGTAGTGCCAATATAGCCCTTCTAGCAGCTTAGAATATTGGCAGTTCTTATCTAGATTCTTTTCTTAACAGATTTCCAATCAAAATGCAATTTTCTGCCTCTTCTTTGCAGCAAACTCAGCACACAAAGTTGCCATTTTCATTAAGCTCTCTCCTCCAGTCCTTAAATCCTTCTACTAATTTATTCAATGGCTACAGATTTTTTTTTACACTCTTTCTTCCTTCTTATCTTTTAAAAAAATGAATGATATTTTGAATATTTTACGCTTGTTTCAATGATTAAATCAGCTGCTCTTTTTGTACAATTCCCCTGAGCCTGGTCTCAATAATTCTCCAATTTATCATTCTCCTGGAACTCGAAAAACAAATCAGCTGATAAGAGTATTTTGGAGCCTGTGATGTGTTGGGAAATATCTGTAGGCTTGCCCGCTTTTCAAAAAAAAAAAATGAAGGAAAACCTCTGGAATCTCTTTGGTCGTATTAGTCTTGGGAATGAGTGTTCCCGTTTAAACTCAATTCACTAGAAAAACATTTATCAACTTGGATGGATGGCCATCCTTCCTTCACATATTTCATAATCACCTTACTCTGATACAGCCGATTACATTTTATGTGTGTGTGCACAGATGTAATAATAGATACTGTAGATGGATGGGTGGATAAATGGATGGATGGATGGATGTTACAGAATGATGGACGGACAGACAGGTAAATAGATTGGTGATAGATGATGTAGACAGAAGATAGATAACAGAAATAGATGACAGATGGATGGATGGATAGATAGGTAGATAGCAAGATAGGATGGATGGCGAGGGTTGATGGATGGATGTAACAGACAGATGGACAGATAGACAGGTAATAGAAATAGATGATATAGATAAAAGATAAGACAACAGATATAGACAGACAGACAGACAGATGATATAATAGATAGATAGATAGATAGATAGATAGATAGATAGATAGATAGATAGATAGATAGATAGATATGGATGCATGCATGCATGCATGGATGTCACAGACCAGTGGACAGACAGACAGGTAATAGATTGGTGATAGATGATGTAGATAGAAGATAGATAGAGATAGATGACAGACAAATGGATGGATGGATGGATAGATAGAATGGATGGGAAGGATGAATGGATGGGAAGGATGTAACAGACAGATGGACAGACAGACAGGTAATAGAGATAGATGATATAGATAGAAAATAGACAACAGAGATAGGTAGGTAGGTAGGTAGGTAGATATTGGTATAATGTGATTATGATGAAAAATCCTCTATGTTGCTCCTTTTGATGGCATTTAAAAGACAGCTATTACATAACAAAACTTTTGAATTATGGTTTCTTAAGTGGCTTTGGCATTGTAGTCTGTGGTAAAGTGTAATTGAGATCCCCCTAATAGCTAGAATAGGGATAAAAAGTAGAGGATCTTTTCTCTGAGCTAAGCAACATACAAAAACTTTGTTAAGAGGCCAGAATAATATTTCCCTTGAGTTGAAAATCAATCAATCTCTCCCTCTCCCTCCCTCCCTCTCCCTCTCTGTCTCTCTTTGCAAAATGACACCATAGTCTGTTTTGTAAACAGTTCCTTTACCAAACATTGTAATATTATTCATTTACTCATTTAAGGTAACTTGGTGACAAGACACAGAGGTAGGGCCAAGAAATGAAAGCCATCTGAAGGTTGAACAAACCGTTATTTTACCTACAATTTATACTTACTTTCTTTTTCTTCCTCTTTGTACTTCACTTTTCTTTTTAAATCTTTTCTTTTTCCTTTTGAAGGTTGTTTTGTAACAGACAATACCAAACATGCGGTTGTTTTCACTTAAAAAGATTGAAGGCTCTTATGTTTTGGGGGGAATGTAATTAAACTGCGCTCAGGAGATTGTCATCAAGAACGCCGGGAGGGCCCATTTATTAAAATTCTGCTCTGTGAAAACTGGATAGAAAAAGGGGAGAAAGGAAATAGATGGGAGTACCGAGAGGGCTTTGCCAGAAATATCCGCAGCGACCATATTTCTCTGCATTTCAACCCTGTCAAGAATGCAGAGATGTTTTCATCCAATATCCTACAGCTGATTATTTTGAGCAACTTCTGCATGCAAAGGGTTCTTTTTAAGGCAGAGAGAGAGGGATGGAGAAAAAAGGAAGTTTTGGCTGTGTAAATCTGGGGACCTGCTAATATTTATCTATTGGAGATAGAAAAGAAGAATAACTGGAAATATTTGGGTTTTTCTCTACATACCTAGATAGTGCAGCTGTTGGGAGGTGAAATACATGACTTTTCTTCCCCAATTTTTTTATGGTGTGTGTGTGTGTGTGTGTGTGCTTGGATACAAATATCCCAGTTGAAGCACAGGGCGATTGCTCCAAGCAAACAGTTGCTTTCGGGGAAACCTGTTAAGCAACAGTTTATGGTTGCAGTAATTGGGTATGTTTAAGTTTAATGAAAAGAAGGAGCAAGGGTGACATGATAGCAGCGTTGCCATATTTGACGGGCTGCCACAAAAAGAAGAAGGGGCAATTTATTTTCCAAAGCATCAGAAGGCAGGCCAAGAAGGAACGGATCGAAGAGAGAAACAAACTAAAAATAAGAATTTTCCTGACAATCAGTGGGAATGGCTTCCCTCAGAAGTTGTGGGTGCTCCATCCCTGGAGGTTTTCAAGAAGAGACTGGACAACCCCCTTATCTGAAATAGTTTAGGGTCTCCTGCTTGAGCAGCGGGCTGGACTAGAAGACCTCCAAGGTCCCTTCCGGCTCTGTTAGTCTGCTCCCCTCCCCTTCCCTCTGTTTAGTTTTCATTCTGTTCTCCCCTTCTTTCACTAAATGCTCCTCGCTGCTTATGCCATTTGGCTCTGTTCAATTAATTTTCCTTCATTAGGCAAAAAAAAAGGTTATGCTTGCCTGACAAGCTTTTGCAGCATGGAAAAATAACAAGCTGGCAAGCCCATTATTCAAAGCCCACAGGCCTTCCTTTTGTTTTCCATGTCATTATTTCATTATCAGGCCTTTTTAAAAAATTTGGGTAGCTTGCAGGACTGCTATTTCAAAACATGGCCTCAGACACCCTTCTTCAGATTGGCCAGAATTACTGATGCTGGGTTGTCTGCTAAACATGGTGACCCATTGAGTTCAATCGCAGCACTGTGAAAATATGGAGGAATGCCATCATTCTTTTGTTTCTTTTCTTCTCTCTCTCTCTTTGCCTTAAAACTCCCTGATTAAGAGCTAGAGGAAGAACCTATGTAGGACTGCTTGAGAATTGGCCTGCATGTGTTTAGAATAGAATTAGAATAAAATAGAATTCTTTATTGGCCAAGTGTGATCAGACAGACAAGGAATTTGTCTTGGTGCAAATGTTCTCAGAGTACATAAAAGAAAAGATACATTCGTCAAGAGTCAAAAATCATAAGGTGCAACACTTAATGATAGTCATAGGGTAAATAAGAATAGAATAGAAATAGAATAGAATAAGGAATGAGAAGAGAAGAGAAGAGAAGAGAAGAGGGACTGGAATTAGAATAGAATAGAATAGAACAGAACAGAATAGAATAGAATTCTTTATTGGCCAAGTGTGGTTGGACACACAAGGAATTTGTCTTGGTGCAAATGCTCTCAGTGCACATAAAAGATACATTAGTCAGGAGTCAAGAATCATCAGGTACAACACTTAATAAAGTTATAGGGTGCAATAAGCAATCAAATCATACCAGGAAATAGTCAATATAAATTGTAAGGATACAAGCGACAAAGTTACAGTCATACAGTCACAAGTGGGATAGGTGATAAGGAGTGATGAGAGATTAACAGTAATAGTAGTGCAGACTTTGTAACAGTTGAACAGTGTTGAGGGAATTAATTATTTGTTTAGCAGAGTGATGGCATTTGGGAAAAAACTCCCCTTGTGTCTAGTTGTTCTGGTGTGCAGGGCTCTATAGCGTCATTTAGAGGGAAGGATGTCCAGGATGTGAGGGGTCTGTAAATATTTTCACAGCCCTCTCTTGGACTCGTGCAGTATACAGGTCCTCAATTGAAGGTAGGTGGATAGTAACTATTTTTTCTGCAATCCTAATTATTCTCTGAAGTCTGTGTCTGTCCTGTTGGGTTGCAGAACCAAACCAGATAGTTATAGAGGCGCAGATGACAGACTCAATCATTCCTCTGTAGAACTGGATCAGCAGATCCTGGGACAGTTTGTGTTGGCGCAGAAAGAACAGTTTTTGTTGTGCTTTTCTGATGACGTTTTTGATGTTAGTTTAAGTAGATTTAAGCAGAGTTTAAGAAGAGGGATGTATGCCAAGGACCACAGGCAGTCCTCGACTTACAACCACAACTGAGCCCAAGCTTCATGTTTGTTAAATGAGTTTTGAGCCATTTTATAACTTTTCTCTCCATGTTAGTGAAGTGAATCACTGCAGTTCTTAAATTAGGAACCCAGTTGTTAAATGAATTTGACACACACACACACACACACACACACGTTGTCTTGCTTGTCAGAACGTTGTAAAGCAGAATCAAGTGATCCCAGGATATTGCAACCCATCATAAATATGAGTCAGCTGGAGTAGCGTGGTGGCCTAGAAGCAGAGCTCTCACCTCACAATCAGGAGGCTTTGAGTTCGATCCTAGGTAGAGGCAGATACCTCTGCCTCTCTCTGGGCACGGTGAGAATATATCTGTGGAACAAAACTCTGCATTGGCAACAGGAAGGGCATCTGGCCAGTAAACACTGAACTCCATTCAGTTGCCCAGACTCCATCCCGCAAGGGATTATGGGGTCATTAAAAGAAGATGATGGAAAATATGAGTCAGTTGCCAAGTGTCTGAAAGTAAATCACATGATTCTACAACGGTCATAAGTGTGAAAAATGATCATAAGTCACTGTTTTCAGTGCCATTATGAGTTCGAACTAAACAAATCGTTTAGTTCCATGTTTTCTTTCCAAGTCCTTTGCCCACTAAACTTGGTTTTATCTTTAAATTCACTTTAAGAATCTTTGATATTAAGATGTGAATATTTCTCCAATATTTCTTTGCTAAGTCCTCCACAAAAGGTTAAAAAAAAGTTTCTCCTTTACAGGTCATTTGAAACTATCCTTTATACATTTGTGTCTGTTATTCCAGTGAGAAATGCCCACAGCACATTTTATAAAAATTTGAAAGATTCTTTAATTTTCACAAGGGAGGACTGGCTGGAGAAAAAAAAAAACTGTCAAATTTAACCCAGAACTACAAATATTCTCTGCTAATTTAACTATTTTCAAGGGTGCCTTGATTGCCTCAATCTCCAAATCCTTTGCTCTAAAAAATAATCAACTTTTCATGTGGTTTTCTTACCAGTTAAAAAAGAATCGCACTGATGAAAGAGAGAAAGAAAGAAAGAAAAAACCTGCAATAGATTTATTTACAAATATTTCCAAAGTGCAATTAGGAGCGTTGGAAATTTTTTACTGAAAAGTTGCTTCTAACTCTTGTCTGCTAGACATTTGTTGGAGCATTTTGGTAGAACAAATGATTTTACTACAGTGGGGTTTCTGTCAAACGATTTGTAGGCAGGGAGGGAAGATTTATGAAACAGGAAGCCAATGGCCAAACCAGGATTCTCTGCTTTTTAGAGAAGTAATTTTGCTGGGCAAAGACTAATGGGAATGGCACACCTAGCTGAGCAGATGAATAAAGTTGCCCGTGAATCTGTTTTCTAAAATTGATCCTTTCCCTGGACAACCACTATTGATTAACACTCTTCTCTGTGATGGAAATTACTCAGATCAGCTGGAAATGGCTTGTTTTAGTCATTTCCTTTCTTTGGTTACTGTAGGTGTGCAGATAGTTTTTTTTAAATAAAGTAAATAAAAAAGCAGTCCAGGAAATCAATATTCCAATAAAGATAGAAATATGTTTTCATCGATCTGTTTGACAATTACTATAAGTCTCTCTCTTTTCCTTTCTTCCTCTGTTATTTTCTTTCAGTCACACACTCTCTCTTTCTCTGTCTCTTTTCTATGTCTCTCTGTCCGTCTCCTCTCTGAGTGTTTCTTTCTCTTTTTCTTTCTCTCTCTCTCTGTTTCTTTCTCTCCGTCACTCCCTCTCTGTCCCTCTCTCTCTCTCTCTCTCCCCGTGTTTCTTTCTCTCTATCACTCACTCTCTGGGTGTTTCTTTTCTCTCTGTCTGTGTCTGTCTGTCTGTCCATCTGAGTGCTTCTCTTTTTCTCTGTATCTCTCTATTTCTTTCTGTTACACACTCTCTCTTTCCCCCCTCCTCTCTGTGCATCTCTCTCTCTCTGTCTCTCTGTCCATCTCTTCTCTCTGAGTGTTTCTTTCTCTTTATCTCTCTGTTTTTTTCTCTGTCACTCTCTTTTTTCTCTCTGCCTGTCTGTCGATCTCCTTCTCTCTCTCTCTCTCTCTCTCTCTCTCTTTATCTCTCTCTCTCTCTCTCTGAAGATCGTTATGAGAAATGAAGTTTGCACCCAAACATCTGGCACTGAGGAGGTTTATTGATTCCAGATAGTTTCTCTGAGTGTAAAAAAAAAGAGCAAGCTACATGATCTTCTTCACATTTCCGTACCTATTGATCTGATCCTCTCTGAGATGAGCAAAAATAGCTCTCGGAGATCTGCAGATTAACTTGAGGAAAAAGCTTTCTCCAAAATTAAGGGAATTGATATTTGACGTGTCTCAGAGAGCAACAGCTTAAGGGGAAAAGGATAATTCCCCAGAGTTACCCTGTGGTATATATATTGGGCGGCCAGTATATTTGATAGTAAACAAAATAAAATAAATTGTTGTGCTATATAGAACCTCCATAATCTCTAGCACCAGTTGCTTAGCTTAGATGCCACTTTCAGTATTGTGTCCATACTTTAAGAAGAGGTTAGAGTTGGGTTTGTCAAAATTGACAATTTTAATCTACGTGGACTTCAATTCCCTGAATTCCCCATCCTAGCCAGCATGTTTTCTGGGAGTTGAAGTCCACACATCTTAAAATTGACACAGTTGAGAAAATACTAGTTTAGATATATTCAAACAGGCTCAGAGAAGGGATAATCAGGGAATAGAAACTAACTATGATGAATCACAATGGAAGGAACTGGAAAACAAGGCTGGCGTGCCCCATAATTCTTTTAAATTTTTGCAGATCGTAATTGCTGCAATGTTGATTAAATAATTGCTCCCGTCCCTGGGATACGAACGGTATGTGGGACATTGAGTGAATTCATTCTCTCCTAGCAGGACCCGTATAACAGAATGAAATTGCAACCTTGAGCAGTGAAATTTGTCTGTAATTGTTAGTCTGGCATCCTTAATCAGTCCTACAGGTCAGAAATGCAGGAAGGATCAGAGCTGGGAAAACACAACAGCAGAGAAAGGCTGTTCTTCATCTGCAGAAATGCGGAAATTTGTTGAATGGCCCTCTCTAAAGACAACCTTTGTCTACAAAAGTGCAAATAACAAATTTAAACATGCGTGTAAGAAATGAGTTAAGTTAGTGTTGTCCTTCATTTGAGAGCTAAGGTTTTCCATTCCTTTTGCTGAATCTCTGTTATTCCTTTCAACCTGTCGGCTTTTGATTTAAGAACATTGTGAGAAGACTGATTTAAAAGTTTGAAGTTTTAAACTTTAAAAACTGCCCATTTTAGAGTCATCTAATGATGATGAAAACAAGGAGAGTATCCATGGCCAGCTGGCATGAATTCAGCTAGGAAATGTGATGAAGTCCGCAAACACAAACAGACTGGATAAAGCATTTTAATACTAAAAAAAAGAATTAGATGTGCTAAAATTGGGCATTGCAGCTTAAGAAAATGGGAAAAATTAGCAGTGAATCTTACAAGAATTCCACTGCACTTCAAAATAAAATAAGATCTGATGTTCAGCTTGGTATCAAAAGTATACAAAGACTCTAAAGAACAGTTTGTATCTTTCTTTAGGACTGAAACTGTTGTGTTTCTTCATGAGCAAAACACAATGCATGTAGTAAATTTAGGTCTTAATATTCAAAGTGTTTCCTAAAAACAAACAGCATTGCAATTTATGGTCAACCACAGAGTAACAGCAGTTTTCTCTGAAAATATGCTTAAGATTAATATTGGAAAATAAATTTGGATCCATGCTTTTTTCTCTCAATAAATTTTTATTTCCTCCTGAACTTTTAGGTGAGAGCTTTTTAGGCCAACTACATAGCAATGTTTCATCTACACTGGTTCGAAAACATAAGACTTGATTCAAAACAACTTTGTATACAAAGAAATTGGGTTTTTTTAAGTGTATCATTATTTCCTGTTCCTAGGTAACTGAATAGCAAATGAAATGTCTGCAAAAGATTGTCCTTGTCAGACCTTCTTTGCTTTGAAAAAAAAAAACTTCTTCAGTAAGGCAGTCTCTTTTGGTTGATACCAGGTCTACATCTTTCAAAAGTCCACCTTCCAAAACTCCCATCTTCCAAAACTCTTTCTTTCAAAACTCCCTTTAAAACTCCGTCTTCCAGAACTCCCATCTTCCAAACCTTTCTTCCAAAACTCCTTCCCAAACCCCATCTACAAAACTCCTTTTTTTTCCAAAACTCCATCTTCTAGAACTCCCATCTTCCAAAACCAAACAGATGGAAGTATTGGAAGATGGACATCTTCTATCTTCCCAAACTGGTGACACTTCAAGGGATTGAAAAGTTCTTCACCACATCACTTGACCCTGAATGAAAGGATATAAAATTTTTATCTTCTTACTGTTATTTTGGCGTAAGGATAGTTGGGTGTCTGGAAGTTTCAAATGGGGAAAGGACTTTATGCTTCCTCGGCTCCTGAGGCTGCATCAGGCTTCTTCCTCTGCCGGAAGTTTTATGATCAACATTGTCTTCTTTTCTTTCAAAAGTTTTTTTTTTGAGAGGGGGTGTAGGTAATTGATTAGGGAAGAGCTTAATACAACAAACCTGCCTGTTCAAATGTTGGGGAAAGAGTTTTTCAGTCTGTTTTTTCCCCTCTGAATTTTGGGCCTTTTGTTCTGTCAGGGAAGCCTATTATGTCTGTAATAAAATATAAAATATAATCAAGAATGACTTGTTTGGGCTTTTCGGTTGACTTTTCTTTCTCTAAAAGAACATTGCCCAAGAGGGAGTCTCTTTTTGGCTCCATCTCTGAGATTTCTGTTTTCCAGGGCCCTCATTCAGCATCACCTAAGACCACTTCACCTGTTTCTGTTGAAGTTCACAATAAAATGAACAAATGAAATGTGAAGTACCTGGAGAACTTAATGATACTTAGATTTTGCTCTGTTTTCTTGAGAGCCAGATTCAGTTCTTTCCAGTCTCTTTACTAATTGATTTTACAGCATACCATGTGATAGTTGTCTTTTCTCTCTGATGCAGGGAGACGTGACGCATGTAAAACCCTTTCCTTCTTTCTTTCCTTCCTTCGTTCCTTCCTTTCTTCTTTCCTCCCTTTCTCCTTTTTTTCTTTTTCTTCTCTCCCTCCCGTCCTTTTCTCTTTTTCCTCCTTCCCTTACTCCCTCTTCCTTTTCCCATTCTCTTTAGCCTTCCTCCCTCCCTCCCTCCTTCCTTCTCTATATTTTTCTCTTTCTCATCTTCCTTCTTCCCTCCCTCTTTCTCCTTTCTCCCACCTTCCTTTCCTTCCTTTCCTGCCCCTCTCCTTCCTTCCTTCCCTCCCTCTATGACCGTTATAATGACCATGGGGATGCTATAACGGTCATAATTTTGAAAAACAGTGATAACTCACTGTAACTTCAAATGGACACTAAATGAAGTGTTGTAAGACAAGGACATCTTGCATTGCTGTTCTTAGAGAATCTGTGGCTTTTTTCAAAGCCTTCTGTACCAAGATAAGAAGGCGCAGAAGTTTTCTCAAACTTTATGCCAACATAATCAGGACTTCCTTTTACTCTTAAGCATGCTTGATGTCAGGAATGGTTCTTGATTTGTTAAAAAATAATAATCAGGAGATATTTATGTAAATGTGGTGCGGTGGCCTAAAGGTGGAGCTCTCCCCTCACAATCAGGAGGATGTGAGTTTGATCCTAGTTAGAGGGTAATATTTCTCTCTCTCGGTACAATGAGAATATATCTGCCCAACAAAACTCTGCTCTGGTGACAGGAAGGACACCCGGCCAGTAATACACTTGCTAGCTCCATTCAGTTGCCCAGATTCCACCCCACAAGGGATTATGAGGTCATTAAAATGACAATGTATTTATGTAAATGGATACCTATGGGTTCATCCATTATTCACAAAGACACACACTTTTTTTGAGTCTTCTGGGGAAAAAAAATCTTATTTAAAAATCTCCCCCTTCATATCCAAGGAGATAAATCTGCTGTGGTGGAAACAGCTCAGTTCTTGACATCCTCGCATCTCTGTATCACTTTCAGCTCAATAAATCTTGTTAAGGAGACTCTGTGTGATACCTGCCTGGTTTGAATACTCAGAGCTTCATATTTTTTCCTATCCAAGCTAGATGGAATAATTTACGGACTTGCTGGCAGGCCAAAATATGCTCACTCAAATTCTATCTTGATTTACGGGTAACCGAGATTGCAAGCTCTTTCCGGATACACATCAAAAGTGGACTGAATGCTCTAAAATAAGTAACATGACTAGTCCTCGACTTCCAACTTCATTTAGCGACCAGTTCAAAGTTGCAACGGTACTGAGAAAAGCAACTTAATGACCATTTTTTGCTCTTACGACTTTTGCAGCATCCCCACAATCACAGGATCCAAATTCAGACGCTCTGATGAGCGAAATCAACGAGGAAGCCAGATTTGCTTAACAACCACATTACCAAGTTCCCAACAGTGTTGATTCGCTTAACAAACCTGGCACAAAAGGTCGTAAAATGGAGCAAAATTCACTTCACGAATGTCTCACTTAACAGTAGAAATTTGGGGTTTGATTGTCATAAAACTCCCTGTGTGCTGTTCCAGAAAGAAAATCCTCAATTCCTATGAAACAAGACCAAATATATATATAGAGAGAGATCTCTGGTCGACTTTAGAAACTCCGAGCTTGCTTTTTGTGCTCTTTGGTAGACTCAAACGTGTTGAAATTTTGGGCTCCATTGTGGTTGAACGCTGCCCGTGTTAGAAATTCACCCTTTCCCAGCTTATTTAAGGAGGCATCCCTAACTGGATTTTCTTTTCTTTTTTTTTAGAAGTTTCTTCTTTGCTTTGCTTGGCNGTGTGATTAGACACACAAGGAATTTGTCTTTGGTGCAGATGCTCTCAGTGTACCTGTCATGCCCCTGGTGGAGACTGACTCTTAGGGAGAGGAGGAACAGCCGACAAGAACTGTGGCTCCGGAGGTTATGGAGGAGGCTGGGGAAGGGCAGAGGCTGGTTGGGCAGTCAGAGGAGGACCCAGGCCCATCCCCTCTCCATCCTAGGGCATGTAGGGAGAAGAGGATAAGGGAGAGACGTGGTCTACTTGGAAGGAGAGGGTCTTGATCCTCTTCATGGGCTGCAGCTGTGACAACTGAATAAGAGGACAGACCAGCGTACAGGCCAGTGCTGAAAACAAATATCTCTAGTCTTTCATTCCTCTGTGAGTTTGGCGTCCTTCCCAGTGTGTGTTATCTGTGGACATCCACCAGCCCTTATCTTGCCTGGTTTGTGTTGTTTTTTGCTCTTTAAAATGTAAATGGCATTCCCTCCTTCTTGTAACTGTTTGTGTGGGAGGTTTTTTGTCTCCAGTCAAGGATATTCAGAGCTTGGAAGCAAAGTGAAGGAATAAAAGGGGATTCACCTGTTTTTTTTGTGACTGTGTTTATTTTGTATCCCACCCTGGGTCATCACAGTACCTAAAAAGAAAAGATACATTCGTCCAGAATCATAAGATCCAACACTTAATGATAGTCATAGGATACAAATAAGCAATCAAATCATACTAGGAAACAGTCAATATAAATCGTAAGGACACACAGTCATACAGTCACAAGTGGGAGGGGATGGGTGATAGGAATGATGAGAAGGTTAATAGTGATAGTAATGCAGGCTTAATAAATAGTTGGAATGATCGCATTTCCAAATGTAGTTTATGGTTGGTTTCGAACCACTGTTAGACTTTTGGCTTTTGTGTGTTAAAAATGTCTTTGGGAAGGTGGTTGTACAGTTAGGTTTGGTGTTGCTAGCATAGTTTTTCTGTAGAACAAATACTGGGTGAAGAATTTTACATATACTTGCACATCTCAAGAAGAGAAAAATGTGGTGTTTGCTTGACAGCTTGAAAGACAGATGCACCATACATTCATTGTGGATGAAGATTTTAGCTCTCTTCCCTAAAAAGGTTTCCAGTTCACATTCTATCCAGCATCAACAGGCGCACAATATGATACATGAGATGGGTTTCAGGTGCGTGACAAATAAAGCCACAGTTAATGAAGCTTACCTTCCTGTATAACGTCCATATTTGAATGCACCTGGATTGAATGCATCTAGTTTTGGTCACCACAACATGAAAAAAAGATGTTGAGACTCTGGAAAGAATGCAGAGAAGAGCAACCAGGATGATTAGGGGATGGTTGGAGGATAAAACATACAATGAATGGTTGCAGGAACTGGGCACGGATAGTCTAGAGGAGAGAAGGACCAGGGAAGACAGGAGAGCAGTCTTCCAATATTTGAGGGGCTGCCACAGAGAGGAGGGGGTCAGATTATTTTCCAACCTGAAGGCCAGACAAGGAATAATGGATGGAAACTGATCAAGGAGAGATTCAACCTGGAAATAAGGAGAAACTTTCTTGACAGCGAGAACAATCAACCCATGGAGCAACTTGACACCAGAAGTTGTGGGTGCTTCATCACTGGAGGCTTTTAAGAAGAGACTGGAATGGACAGCCAGTTATCTGAAAGATGTATGGTCTCCTGCTTGAGCAGAGGGTTGGACTAGAAGACCTCCAAAGTCCCTTCCAGTTCTATTATTCTGTTCTGTTCTAAACCATGGTATCTTCTGATTTACTTGTTTCTGTGAAGTCTTCAAACAATGCCATATCATCATGGATACAGGTTGAATTAATGATATGAAAGAGTAAAGTATATAAGCAACGTGTGTGTGTGTGTGTGTGTGTTTAAGATGGTTTGCTTGAGTTGTTTGGAAAGAGGAAACATGGGTTGGATTCTAGTTTAGAGATTACTCAAGGCTTGATGTCAAAATTACACTGACCTCTTGTTTTAATATGGCCATCTCTTTCTTGATTTAACGGGCATTTGGGGTTTTGGTCCATACCCACGCTGTGTTTTTTCTAAAAGTCATAAGCAGGACTCTCGTTACAAAGAGACAGATACTAAATGAACACCAACCTGGAAAAGAGGCGTATTTATATCTCTGCTTTTTAAGGTTAAGGGATGCAGTGGCTAAGACACTGAGCCTGTCGATCAGAAAAGTCGGCAGTTCGAATCCCTAGTGCCACGTAATGGAGTGAGCTCCCATTCCTTATCCCAGCTTCTGCCAACCTAGCAGTTCGAAAGCACATAAAAAAAATGCAAGTAGAAAAATAGGGACCACTTTGGTGGGAAAGGAACAGTGTTCCATGCCCTTCAAAGGCATTTAGCCATACCGGCCACATGACCACGGAGACGTCTTCGGACAGCGCTGGCTCTTCTTTGGCTTTGTAACAAGAGATGAGCAGCACCCCCTAGAGCCAGGAACAACCAGCACCTATACGCGGGAAGAACCTTTACCTTTACCTTCTTAAGGTAGAAGCAATTAAATCTTGGCTGGTGAGCTTGAACCGTTTAGCAGTTGTGTTGAGTGGTTTGAAATGCTGGAACTGAGGAACATGGAATCCATGTGTTGAGGGGTCCTTGATGCTGAGCTTGATTGTTTTCTTGCAGACATTTCATTATCCAAACTAGGCAACATCATCAGTGCTACTAGGAGAAGGGATTTGCTCATATTCTAGTGGAATTCTAGTAGCCACTAGACTATAAACAGAGCAAACCCCACTCCTTTCTAGCTCTGATGATGTTCCCGAGTTGGGTCATGAAACATCTGCAAGAAAGCTACCAAGCTCAGAAAGCACCAAGGACCCCACAGCCGCTGCCTCCTCCTCCTCCTCCTCCTCCTTTCTCCACTCCCTTCAAAAACTGATGATGTTCCCCAGTTGGGTAATGAAACACCTGCAAGAAAACAACCAAACCCTGAGCCCACCAAGGACCCCTCATTTCATCCCTGAGCTGCAAACTTCTCCTTTATTGAATCCATGAATTGTTTTAAGGTAGGAGATTGCTATTAGATACAGGGGTCCTGGACTAATATTCCCATAATCTCCAGCTAAGGATAGTGAGATATGTAGTCCAGACATATCCATGGAATTCCTCTTGACTTCTTCTAACATTTAAAAAATGTGAGGCATGCAACATTGCATGTATCCTTTTAAAACATAAAATGTACCCCTTGCACAAATCAGGAAACACCCCACTGGCAATATTTTTTTTTGCTGTTGCATTTGGAAAAAAAGGTCAGAGAAGGAAGAGAGGCCATAATTAATCACATATTTCTTCCATTCCCCGACCAAAACCTGTGTATATTTATTGAGCTCTCTGTTAACTCTGCCCTTATTTGTATTAAACCTAAATTTAAACAGTAATTACCTAGCTGTTTTCATCTAAAGAAAGACAATGTGTTGAAGCCTGCTTTCCCTTTTTCAGACTAACCTTTTCCTTTCAGCATTTGGATTTGAATCATTTTGGCAGAAAATGCAAAAAAATTGTTTGACTTCAGCGAAAGAAAGAGTTTTAAATGACTTATTTTTCAAGGAAAACAGATGTTTCATTCGTGTTTTTGAAAGAGAAACACCCCAAATGCAGAACAAATGTTTTCCATCCAGTTCCTGATTGCAAAATCTTAAAAACTTTTTTTCTTGCATTTTATATGTATATACATGAGAGTTATGACACACTGTGGATAAATAACCATGTTTAACAATCCACCCTCATTTGTAAACCTGGCTCGCAAAATATAACTTTGTTATTTGTTTCCCTTTAATGCATTCAGATGGAGTATTTGTAGTTCAGTGTTTTCCTTTGGTTTCAAAACTTCCACCCTTCCACAAAACATTTACGTATTTTGGATTGTCTAAAAAGCTTCATGCTCCATTGGTAGTTTTTCCATTTCCTTGGCCAGTTGACGTTTCTGAAGATGCTAACAACGGTGAAAGAAGTCTAGTAAGAAAAAAAAAGACCAGCTAGGAAGGTATGAAGATTCCTGTTTTGGGCAGGGGATTGACTAGAAGATCTCTGAAATCCTTTCCAGCCACGTAGTTATGAGTCTCACTTTGGAAACAAGTATTACAGAATAGCAGAGTTGGAAGGGACCTTTGAGATCTTCTAATCCAACCCTTTGCTTAGGCAGGAGGTAACCCTATAGCATTTCAGACAAATTATTGTCCAATCTGTTCTTAAAAGCCTCCAGTAATGGAGCACACACAACTTCTGGTGGCAAATTGTTCCACTGGCTAGTTCTATCAGGAAATGTCTCCTTAATTCCAGGTTGCTTCTCTCCTTGACCAGTTCCCATCTGTTGCTTCTGCTTTCAGAAAATAGCTTGACTTCCTCTTCTTTGTGACAGCCCCTCAAATATCATGGATAACATCATATCCCCCCTGGTCCTTCTTTTCATTAAACAAGATGTACCAAATTCCTGTAACTGTTCTTCGTATGTTTGAGCCTCCAGTCCTCTAATCTTTGTTGCTCTTCTCTGCACTCTTTCCAGAGTCTCAACATATTTTTTTAATATTGTGGTGACCAAAACTGGATGCAGCATTCCAAGTGTGGTCTTACTAAGGCTTTATAAAGCTGTACTAGAATTAAAAGAGGCTTGCTCCTGGGGAGGAAAGTTATGGCAAATCTAGACAGCACACTAAAAAGCAGAGACATCCAAAGTGCATAGAGTCAAGGCTGAGGTTTTCCCAGTTGCAGTGTCTGGCTGTGAAAGTTGGACCATATGGAAGGCTGAGCGCCAAAGAATGGAGGCCTTTGAACTCGGGTGCTGGAGGAAAAGATTCCTGCGAGTCCCTTGGACTGCAAGGCCATCCAACCAGTCAGTCCTAGAGGAGATCAACCCTAACTGTTCTTCAGAAGGCCAGATCCTGAAGAGGAAACTCAAAAGAGTTTGGCCACTTCATGAGAAGGAAGGACTCCCTGGAGAAGAGCCGAATCCTGGGAAAGATTGAAGGCAAAATAAAACAAAGGGGACGGCAGAGAAGGGGGGGGCTGGATGGAGTCCCTGAAGCACTCAGCGTGAGCTTAAATGGACTCCAGTAGATGGTAGAGGAAGGCCTGGAGGAACGTTGTCCATGGGGTCGCAAACAGTCGGACATGACTTCGCAACTAACAACAACAACAACTAGAACTTCACACAATCTTGAGTTTATCCCTCTGCTAAAGCAACCTAGGATTGCGTTGACTTTTTGGGCTGCTGGGTGTTTTGCTGTCCAAATTTTTTTTGCACCTCCACTGGTGCTGACAATTGCAACTTCTCAGAAAAAAACAGAAATTCTTGGAGAGGCAAAGGACGCAAAGAGAGAGGATCAGATTTCAACTTCAATCTCATCAAGCCAGGATCTCTCTCTCTCTCTGTCTTCAGCCTGGGTAACAATGGCCTGGGCATCCTATTTGCTGCCCTCTAGCCTATCAGCATCCATGTTGCTGGTCCTTAATGACATCATAAAAAGGGCTCTGGGAAATTATGCGTGGACTTTTTTTCTTCTCCCTCCTGCTAGCCCTCCATATGATAGCTTAACCTGGAAGGCCAGGAAAATCAAAAGGCTGGAAGATCAAAAGGAGAACGAGAGGGAAGAAGGGTAAAATCAGACTCAAAAGAAAAAAGAGACCACCTGGAGAAGGGCCACAGAGTAGCAAAACAATTCAAAACCAGTCACAAGCCAGGCAGTGCAGGAAGACCCCAAGGTGGGGTACCAAGCCGGAGTAGACTATGTCTGAAGATCAATGTGATACAGACAGCTTTGAAGATCTTGAACCAGAGCCGTCTTGTAAGAGAAGACAGAGGAAGCCGAAAACTTCCCGTTCTTGTCGGGCAGGATTGATATTCCCAGTCAGCCGGATTGACCGATTCCTTCGGAAAGGAGATTACACCGAGCGCATCGGCTCGGGAGCTTCCGTCTACATGGCCGCCGTGCTTCAGTACCTGACCTATGACCTGGTGGACATCGCGGGGAACATCGCTATGGGAGCCGGCCGGCGTCGAATTGCTCCTGGCCATTTGCACCAAGCGGTCGGAGAAGATTCAGAACTCCAGGCCCTGTTTGGAGGGGTCCTGATTCAGGAGAAGACCTGTCCGAGGAAGGCTCCTGTTTCCTCCTCCCGAAAGGGGAAGAAATCCAGCAAGGGCCTACGAGCTCCAAATGCCATAGTTGCGTAAATGAAGGTGGTGCCATTTATCCAGACGTGGGGTGAAATCTTTTTAATGTCTCAACAGGGTGCAGGAATAAACACGGCTCTGAAGATGGGCTCCTGGTGGTGTGAAGGTCTTTTCTTTATGCACAGGGTGAATTGGGATGGAATGGACCAAGAAGTTGCCTCTTGTTATGTGTTTTACTTTGGGTCGGAGACCTTGGTACTTTCTTGAGCTTGTTCTTGTAGACTAAGGGTCTTCAAACTTGGCAGATTTAAGACTTGTGGACTTCAACTCCCAGAATTCCCAAGTTAACATGACAGGAGGAGGAATTCTGGGAGTTGAAGTCCAAAAGTCTTAAAGCTACCAAGTTTGAAGACCCTTGTTGTAGACATTTCATGACCCAACTCGGTCACATTATCAGTGTTAGGAAGGAGGAGGAGGACTGTGGTGCTTTCTGAGCTTGGTGGTCTTCTCAATAACATCATCAATGTGAGATGGCACTAGGATTATATAAATAGAGAGCAATTCCCCTCCCTCCTAGCACTGAAGATGTGACTCAGTTGGGTCATGAAACATTTTCAAGAAAAGCACCAAGGCCAGAGAGTACCAAGGACCCTGTGAGATTTTCTTTTTCCCCTTCTCCTTCTCCTTCACTCCTCAAACCCCACTTCCTTGTAGTACTGACAACATTCTCGAGTTGGGTAATGAAATATCTGCAAAAAACCATCAAGCTCAGAGAGCACCAAGAACCTTACATTCCTCCTCTTCCTCCTTCTTTTTCTCCTCCTCCTTGCAAACAACCCTCCCTTGTAGCACTGATGATGTTTCCCAGTTGGGTCATGAAACATCTTCAAGAAAACAACCACCAAGGACCAAGGAGAGCACCAAGGACCCTCAGTTCAACCCTGAGCTACAAAGAATGGCAATGTTTGAAGGACCAACTACTGGATGATTTTTCCATCCCTTAACACAACACAAGATCCAGAAATCCATTTTTTAAGAGTTGAATCATGACTTTCCTCATCTGTTGTTCTTTCCCACTTCCATGGTGAATGGTGCGTAGCAATAGTAAGCACAAAAAAGATTTAAGACAAAGTTGCTCCTTAGCAATGAGTTTTGAGTTAGAAGTTAAAACTGAAGAATCTTTTAGGACGAGAAGCGGAACATCTTCAGGGAAACAACAAAGTCCACTTGCCATTTGAAAAAGCACTTTTGGGACAACCAATCACCTGAATGACAAAGTATCTCCCTAGACATTTAGAAACTCAATACCTTCTCTTAGTACGCCGGCTTCATTCTCGATCCAGTTATGCTCAGAATATTCTTTTCCACCATTGCTGTTCAGAATTCAGCACATCCCTTAAAACTTCTTCAGTTGTCCTGGAAAGGTGCAACCTTATTTTAACTCTCCATCCATGTCTTGTTCATCCTGGATTAAGCTGACAGGCTTTGAACCCTTGCTGCTGCTAAGACTTTAAGCCTAAGAGTGGCAGGGTGAAGGGATAGAATTAAATGGGCCACCTGTCCCGTTAATTTTTCTTCTTTGTCTTGAAATCATTTGATCATAAAAGCCACAGTTAATATCAGGGCAAACAAGCCCCGTGCAACTTTTGAATCCATCCAAAAATAAATGACATGGAAGAGCACAGTTGAGCCCAAAATTTCTGTTGCTAAGTAAGAGCATTTTCCCCCATTTTATGACTTTTCTGGCCACCATTGCTAAGCAAGTCACTGCCGTGGTGAAGCTAGTAACCCGGTTGTTAAGTGAATCTGGCTTTCCCCGTTGGCTTTGCTCATCAGAAGGTCGCAAAAGGGGATCACGCCAGGGGTGGGATTCAAATTTTGTAACAACCACTTCTGTGGGTGTGGCTAGGTGGGTGTGGCCATGTGACTGGGTGGGTGTGGCCTTTTTTTCAGCAACCTCTCCCCCCCTTTTTTTGCCTCCTGGACCTCAGAGAAGCCTCCTGGGGGGGTGTTTTTGCTCCCAAAAGGCTTTTCTGGGATTCAGGAAGGCAAAAAATAGAATGTAGGAGGGGGGCACAGCACACACACACACACACACACACACATCATTCCCCTTTTTGCCTCCTGGGCCTCAGGGAGGCCTCCTGGGTGAAGCAGTAAGACAGTGAGAGGGATCCCGGCACAGCAGATCATCAGAACAGCTGATCGTCAGAAGGGGGGAAAGAAATACCTTAAGGAGTGACTGGGCAGGGGAGAAAGCAGTCAGTGATGTTGGGCATGTGCAATAAGGATTGACTGAGCAGGGAGGGGAGGGTTGGATGGAGAGGAGCGGGGCCAGCCAGGGGAACAATTTGCCAGTTCTCTGAACTGTGCTGAATCATAACCGGTTCTATAGAACCAGTCCGAACCGGTAGAATCCCACCCCTGGATCATGCCCATGGGACACTGCGATCATTAAACATGAACCTGTTGCCAAACATCTGAATTTTGATCACATGACCATGGAGATGCCATTAGGATCGTAAGTGTGAAAAATGGTCATAAGTCACTTTTCCCGTTGTAGCTTTGAATGGTTACTAAATGAACGTAACTCAAGGACTAACCATATAAGTAAAAGTGGTGGAAAAGCTCAGTCTTTTTGCACACGTTAGTGGGGAAGAAAAGAGAAAGGAAAGAGAGACGGAGAGAGAGAAACAGACTGAGAAAATGAGAAAGAGGGATACAGACACAGAAAGAATGAGAGAACCAGAAAGAGAGAGAACAAGAAAGAGACAGAGAAAGAGAGCTAGAGACAGACAGCAACAGAAAATGAGAGAACAAGAAAGACACAGAGAGGGGGGGAACGATAATGAGAAAGAGATGGAGAGAATAAGAGAATGAAAAAGACAGAGAATGAGAGAATGAGACAGACAAGAAAAGAGAATGAGAGAACGAGAAAGACAGAGAGAGAAACGGGGAATGAGAATGAGAGAATGACGGACAGAATGAAAGAATGAGACAAACAGAAAAGAGAATGAGAGAACAAGAAAGACAGACAGAGAGAGAAAGAATAAGAGAATGAGAAAGAGACAGAGAAACAATGTAGACCAAACAGTGCAAGGAAAAAACTGAGATTCAAGGAAACGACAGTGTTCCTCTGGTTAAAACATCTGTTTCCTTCTGCTGAGGAAAGATATTCTTTTATTTAACAACTTTAACATGGATGGTTTGTTCTTTGATACCCTCGAGATTTAGCTGCCATTTCACTGCTACAATTCAGAATAAAAGAAATAAAAACTTTATGGGGATTGAGGTGATGCCGTAGCTGCCTATAATGTGACCCTGTTATATGTTCCTGAATATAAAATACAATTTTGAAGCAGCAACTTGCACAGAAATATGCAGCCCGTATGAGGGAGGGCGATGGATAATGGTTTCCAATCATACGGCAACGGTCAGATGTGCTGAAACTGCTTTGTGTCACCAACACTCTTTATTTTCCTACGGTTTAAGAGTGTACTTATTTAATACAGGTAGTCCTCAACTTACAATGGTTTGTTTAATGACAGTTCAAATTCCTAACGGCATTAAACAAGGGGACATGAAGTTTTTCACACTAACAACTGTTGTGGCATCCCCGCAATCACATGATCTAAATTCAGACATTGGGCAACTGACCCATATTTATGATGGTCGCTGTGTCCCGGGGAGTGATGACCCAAAGGGGTGTGGCACAAAGGCATCACAGTCAGGTAATCAGTAGGAATCTCTCTATTAGCTCCAACTTTGCCCCCAATGTCCTGGTTAGCTGCTGGGCTGGGGAAAAACTCTGCTAAGAACAGCCTTTGGCTGCCGAGAATCAAGTCCAAAACATGGTCAACAAAAAATGTAACTATAAGTTCAATCAAGGCAAAATGAGCTCATTAGTCAGGCAGGGCAGGAGAAGGAATTCCAGACTTGAAAGCACGACAATAACTCAACACGGTTGGGAAGAAGCCAGGAACGCAGATAAGCAAAGTCAACACAAGATAAACTTATGTTTGTTGCCAGCACCTGCCACACTCAGCATGCATCTCTTTTAAACTCTCTTCCCAGCTGTGGCTAATGAAGGGAATCAGGGCCCTTTCCTGTCCCGTAAACCATGCAAGCCATCCACGTTGCTTCCTTCTCCGTTCCTCCCTGCGTGCCCTAGGATGAAGAGGGGGTGGGCCTGGGTCTTCCTCTGAATTCCCTCTCCCTTGTTCTACCTCTTCCCTGCTCTGCCCAGCCAGACTTTGCTTCCCCAGTTTCTTCCACAGCCAATGGAGCCACACTCCTGCTCCCTGTCAGCTGTTCATCTCCCTCCTTTTCAGACTCCGACATTCAAGGCATGACCCTGGGTCATGTGACTCCCTTTTACGACCTGATGAGCAATGGGGAAGCCAGATTCGCTTAGCAACTGTGTCGCTAACATGACACGTGCAGTGATTCACCAAAAAACGTGGCAAGAAAGGTCATAAAACCAGAGAGGGGGGGACTTCATGAAAGAACTGTCTTTCTTAGACATGGAAATTTGGTGCTCAGCTGTGGTCGTAAGTCGAGGACTACCTGTATGTGAACAGGTGGTAATAGAAATGCACATATTTAAAGCAAAATTGACCACTAAAGCAGGAAAGCACAGACCACTAAAGCACAGATATAAACAATACTTTTCATGGAAAACTAGTTGTAGGAGACAAAATTGTAAAGCAAGAGTAAATCTGGGGTGAAATTTCGGTGCTATTTTTTTTCCAAATTTCTTCTCTGTTGCAGTTTTGTGAGTTGTGCAACAAGGGTGAGAGATTATATAAAGTTAATACCAATGTTTTGATGTATTCTTATGGTTTTATTATCGGGAACCTAAGCTTTGTAAAATTTTAGGGGGTAGGTAGGTTGCACTGAAGAGGCTAATAAATGAATGGCACAACAGATTGTGATTTTATTTTTTCCTTTCAGTTAGGAAACGTGTTCCCACAATTGTTTGAATAAAATAAAACAAAATAAGAATTTGCTTGGTCCTCTTTTCAAGAGCCCTTTGCAAAAGGAATAATAGAGAATATTTCAAACCGAAGGAAAAGATGCCATTTTCATCACCGGCAGAAACATCTCACAGAGTCAGCACATTGTTCGACTTCAATTATCTTTTAAATCGAGCGTCATCCTATGACATGCACAGACACTTGTTAGGGAATGACTCATTGCCATCCAGAAATTGAATTCCTGTCGCTTAAATGTATTTCTAAAAAAAGTATCCCAAATTGGGTGTGTTTTTTCTGGAGGCAACTGGATTTACTTGTTTTTTTTTTCCTTTTGAAAATGTTTCACTTCTCATCCAAGAAGCTTCTTCAGCTCTGACTGAATGGTGGGAAGGGAAGGATACTCCTTGCAGGCAGCTGGTCATTTGCATCCATTTTAGGGAGCCATTGAGGTTACTTGAGGGTTTATCTGTTTATCTGGTTCCTTATAGCCTGCAATACTGGAAATCCGTTCCTACTCCCATACCATCCGAAGGGTGTTCATCCCAAATTGTACACTAAAAGTCTGCAGAGATTCTCTGTCCTCCAGGTCAGAGGTGGTCCTTTTTCAGGAGGCAACTGGACTTTCCAGAGGGATTGCAGACTACAGGAACCAGTTGCACCACTCGGATAACCCTGAGGGCACAGATAAACCCTCCAAGTGGCCTCAATGACCATCTAAAAGAATGCAAATGACCAGCTGTTTGCAAGGAGTATAAATCCTTCTGTTCCCCACCATCCAGTCACAAATAAACTTCCAAGTGGCCTCAAGCCTCTCTAAAAGGATGCAAATGACCAGCCGTCAGCAAGAAATATCAATCCTTCTGTTCCCCACCATCCGCTCAGAGGTGAAGAAGCTTCTTGGATGAGAAGCGAAACATCTTCAAAAGAAAAAAACAGAAATCCAATTGCCTCCGGAAAAAAAAAGCACCTCGGGGATAAGCCTGACCTGGAGAACTGAGAATCTCTAAAGACTTCTAAAAAAGTAGTTTGTGGGTGGCACCCAAAGAGGCCATTTTAGATTTAACCAAAGAGTCTAAGGCGATCAGTAGATGGTGGAAAGCACACTGGATTGGGCTATAATACACCGTAAAATGGGACAAAATTCACTTAACAACTGTCTTGTTTAGCAGCAAATATTTTGGGCTCCATTGTGGTTGTAAGTTGAAGATCACCTGTACGTTGCTAATATGTTCCATCAAGACTTCGCTTTTCTAAATAGGTTGCTAATAAGTTACAACAAGACTTAGAAAGGCAGTATGGCTCCTTCTCCATATCTGCGCTATAGTTAAAGGTTTATCCAAGCGCTCATGATGGTTCTATTAATAAGTTCCACCACAATAATAAAATCATAGGCCAGGGAACTAAATTTCTAATACTTTTCTTTGTAATAACAATTGTTGGCTGAAAATTGAAGTTAAATTGGGGG
>BHFT01045066.1:0-10603 GCA_004320025.1 Laticauda laticaudata
CTCGAGGACACAGGTTTGAAGGTGTGTCTGTTTGAGGAAGCTCTCGGACAGCTGCTCAAGCCCCGTGATGTTGAGAGGCTCTTCCTCCATGCCATGTAGGGTGTTTCAAAGCCCAGTACGAGGACGATGTACTGAGGCCGGGCTTGGCCTTGTGGTGAGGAAGGAGCAGTGTAGTGGGGCTGTCTGGGTCTGCAGGCTGGGTGAGGACTCGGCATTGGTGGCATCTGTGGCGTGGGTGGGCATCCTGTCATCCGGTGGCATCATTAGTGGGGTGGCATCGTGGCATCAGGGAAACAAGGTCGGCAACGGTGTCATCTGATGCGACTCCTGTGCCTGGGACTAGGAAGGGCTGCTGCCTGTGCTGCTGGACCCTCCTGGTAGCCGTAGCCCTGGTAGGTGAGGGCCTGTGAAAAAGCCTTGGAATGCGAGGGAACATCACCTGGGGTGAGGAGCCAGACCTGGACTGCGGTGGGGAGCAGGTTCCTCTGAGGTCTGGGGGTTGTGAAGCACCTGGTGACTGCGCCTTCAGCCACCTTACTGCGGTTCTGCCACGTCCGGTGAGGGCGTGGTTACATAGGTGAGGAAGGGCTTGGTTGGAGGATGAGGGAGTCGGTGTGGACCAGCTTGAGAGAGGAGACCTCTATGGCTGCTTCCGGATCGGTGTCCTGATCTCAGCAGGACAGTTGTATGCTTCTGCCCCCTCCTGTGCTGGCTCTCTGCCTTTCTGTGGAGGTGGAGCTGGGGGTGGATGCGGTAGGGCTGTGGTGGAAGTGCCGTTCTCCTTTTCCTCACACTGCACCAGGGAATCCTCCACGCACTCCACACTGTGTTAAAACACCTGTGTGCGGTTCTCCACCGTGGCACGCTCCCACAGAACCCTGCTTGGAGCAGAACTGACTCTCTGCCGGGTGAAGAGGACTGGCTCTAGCAGGCTGCCGGAGAGAGAGGGTTGTGAGAGGGCTGCTGCTGCTGCTCCTCAGTGGCGGATCTCACCCTCCAGGAAGCTGCACCTGGCATGACATAGGTCTCTCTGTCCGTCAGCTTAACCGTGGCCTGGCCAGTTTGTTGCAGGTGCAGCTTCCCGTACCAGGTGTGGATGTGCTTCCACCAGCCGAGGAGCACCTCCGATGTGTAGCCCAGACTCTCCACCTTCTCTCTCCAAGCAGCCTGCTTCCTTTTGGTGTCCCTGTACAGCCGGTGTCCCTTCCGCCACAGATAGTCATTCTCTCTCAGCCACTCCAGCACCTCATCCTCGTGTTCCTCCTAATGGAGTATTGCCTCCTCTCCTGTTCCCGCATATGCCTCTTCCTCCCTTTGGCAGGACCAGATGGGTCCTCATCAGAGGGGCTTCCAGTTGTAGGGGTGCTCCTCCCCACACCACACAGCAGCAGCAGCAGCAGCAGCAGCAGGATCATCATCATCAAGCAGCAGCAGCAGCAGCATCACCAGCAGGATCATCATCATCATCATCATCATCACAGCAGCAGCAGCAGCACGAGCAGGACCAGGAGTCCCAGAAGGACCAGGAGCACAAGCAGTACGAGCAGGACGAGCAAGTCTAGGAGCACGAGCAAGACGAGCAGGACCAGCAGGACGAGGAGCAGCTTCAGCAGAGTAAGCACCAGCAGAAGCACCACCACCAGGAGCAGCCTCAGCAGAGTAAGCACCAGCAGAAGCACCACTGCCAGAAGCAGCATCATCAGCTTCTCCAGAAGCAGAAGCAGCAGAAGCCCCAGCCGCAGAAGAGCAAGCCCATGCTAAAGAAGCCCAGCAGAAGCAGAGTGAGGGCGGGGGCGGGAGGGTGGCCCTGTCCTCTTGCCAGGGCTGGCAGCAGATGCTGAGGCTTCCTCTTTTTCCCCATGGTTGTGGGGTTGCTGGCTGGCAGGGAGGCTTGCAGGAAGGCTGGCAGGCATGCAGGCAGCAAGGCTGGCAGGCAGCAAGGCTGGCAGACAGGCAGGCAGCAAGGCTGGCAGGCAGGCAGCAAAGCTTGCAGGCAGCAAGGCTGGCAGGCAGGCAGGCACCAAGGCTGGCAGGCAGCAAGGCTGGCAGGAGGCAGGCACCAAGGCTGGCAGGATGGCAGGCAGCAAGGCAGGCAGCAAGGCTGGCAGGATGGCAGGCAGCAAGGCAGGCAGGCAAGGCACTCAATGCGTCTGGCAGCAGGTCTTTCCTCTGAATGGTGACCTGCTTCTGAGCTGCTTTCCTTTATATCCATGGCTGATGCAATAAATCCCCCCCGCATGCGCAATTAACGCAAGGCATCTTCTAGGCTTCCGCTGTACATGTGCTTCATCCGCTGTGCATCCGCTTCATCCATTCCGCGTCCGCTCTTTCCGTTCCGCATCCGCTTTGCTGAGGCCCCAGAAGCCTAGCGGATGTGCCATCCGCTCTCATTCGCTTCCATCTGCTAGGCTTCCGCTCTGTATCCGTTTTCCATCCACCCTGCGTCCTCCCCCCGTCCTTTCTGTGTTATCCGCTCTGGTTATGCAAATTTTCGCCCCTTTTGAGAGCGGATACAAGATGAACATTTTTCTCGTCCGCTGTGTCCTTTTTACAAACGTTTTGCATCCGTTGGGCAGTGTGACAGGGCCTTAACCTCTTAAATATAGGGGTGAGGTCCCTAGAAGTTAAATTAAAATTAAAATTGTGAAAGATGGTAGCTAAAACAACTAAATTAGTATGATATTCCAGACTTTGACAAACTCTGCTATCCACACAAACAATTTCAATATGTTATGAATAGAATTAATACATTGCTCCTTCTATTACATTAGAAATTAGTTTGTAAAAGCCATGTGATGGAAAGGCTTCGAAGCTCTATTAAAAACCTTTGGGGCTATATGTTGTACACTCTGATCTACAACATCAGAAAAGTCTGACAAATTTCAGACAGAGAAGCCAATTTTTGTCTGAAATGTTCTGCCATAAAAGAACATAGATACATTCTACTTAGTATCCCAAAGGTACTATTACTGAAGGCAACTGGACTTTCTTGTTTTTCTCTGAAGATGTTTCACTTCTCATCCCAAAAGCTTCTTCAGCTCTGACAGGATAGTGGGGAATGGAAGGATTTATATTCCTTGCAGACAGCTGGTCATTTGCATCCTTTTAAAGAGTCATTGAGGCCATTGGAGATTTATCTGTGTCCTCAGAGTAACCTGAGTGGTGCGTCTGGTTCCTGTAGTCTGCAATTTTTTTTTCTGGAAATCCATTCCTACACCCACACCATTCAAAAATAATAATAATAATAATCCAATAACCCCTCCCTCCAAAAAAACAAAACAAGAAATCCATTTGCCTCCAGAAAAAGCAACTTTGGGACAACCATGACCTGGATGACTGAGAATCTCTACAGACTTTTAGCTATACCATTCTATTGAGTACATTTGTGTTTTCAAATACAGATTAAGAGTATCACATCAGTGCAAATATGATGGCTAAAAACAAAACAAAAGTAAAATTAAGCAGTTCCTCCCTGCTACAGTAATAACTTGATAGAATGCAACCATGTCCATGGATAAAACACAATCCTGCATGAAATTTAGCTTTTCATGTTAAATGTATCAGTCAGATAATCACACAGTCTTGTGCTTCATGCTCCCATTCACAGAGATAAACTTAAGAGAAGCATTATAGCACAGAATGTATAAGAAAAAGTTACTATCCATAAAAATGGTGGAAAGAATCATAAAGCATTGTGAAGGAGAAACATTTGCCTATTTATGATTCCTGTTTCTTAGGAATCCGGTGCTGAAATGAAGTCTATTCTTTGATTTGCTTATTGTAAGTCTACCTCATTCACGCAGGGTTGAAGGAAGTTGTGGGCTTCTGAAACAATAATCAGGTGCCACAAATACAAAGAAATGGTATAAAGACTGGCACTAGGGCCCTGGAGAGACTGAAACTTGGCAGATACAGTACAGTAATGCAGGTCTTGACATGCTCCTCTTTGTCATGAAACAATTGAAAAAGAAATTCACCTCAGATAGATCCAATCACAGAAACACCCCAGGATGCTGTCAGAATAGACTGTCAGAATAGAAAAAAATATCTTCACAAATTCTTCTTTGCCTTAGCAAGAAGGAAAAATGCATGCACATACACCTACATTCAAATCTCCATCCTTTAATTCTGTGTCCAGTATTTTGGAGTTCATCATCCATAATGAAAGAAAGAAAGAAAGAAAGAAAGGAGGGAGGGAGGGAGGGAGGGAGGGAGGGAGGAAGGAAGGAAAAGCAAATACNAGAAAGGAGGGAGGGAGGGAGGGAGGGAGGGAGGGAGGAAGGAAGGAAAAGCAAATACAACTCCAGAGATTGTCTAACAATGATTTCACCTTGGCAGCAACCCCTGAAGGATTACTGGTTAAAGATTCTGTTTTCTTACTGAAAGAAGAAAGAGGGGAGGGTAGAGAGGGAGGGAGGGAGGGAGGGAGGGAGAGAGAGAGAGAGAGAGAGAGAGAGAGAGAGAGAGAGANGAGGGAGGGAGGGAGGGAGGGAGAGAGAGAGAGAGAGAGAGAGAGAGAGAGAGAGAGAGAACACAACCATCATAAAGAATTACTTCTTACCAATGCGCAGTGCATATAATGAAAGGCCAGTGTGCAAAACTCAGGAGTGTGGCTAAGAACAAGGGAAAGAGACAAAGGGTTGGAGGTTTGTTCTGCTCTGTTTTTAGTTTGTCACCAGATAGAACAAAATTCAGCTGGTTACTTCAGTGCCTTTCCACAGCCAGTGGATACAGATTGTACGCACACTTCACCATTGTCCTCAAAGCGTTCTCACAAAAGGCACTACTGAGTTCTGAGGAAACCACAATGCCACAAAGTTGAAAACCAGAAGTTCACAATTTATACGTTGTTACTTTCGCTGAGTACTCTGAGAGAGTCTTTTTTCTCCCCTTTCCTCCCCCTCAGCCTGACCCATATGTGATGTGGAGAACAGGCAGATCAAAAGAAAGGAAGAACTTGGCTACCAAAAGAATGAAGTAAAAATAAATTCTTAAAAGAATCTGGAATTTTTCTGGCTGTCTCCTTTTCTGATGTTGCATATTTTGTAGACATAATCTCCTGTAAAGCCAAATGAACATAGACTGTTATTTTTATGAAAGTGAAGAGGTCAAAAGAAACCTGGGGTAGAACTTCCTTCCTTCCTTCCTTCCTTCCTTCCTTCCTTCCTTCCTTCCTTCCTTCCTTCCTTCCTTCCTTCTTTCCCTTCCTTCCCTCCCTCCTTCCTTTTTCTGCTGATCTTCTCAGAACTGCATATGTTGGAACATCAACACCACATGAAAACAAAGGCAGGGTCTTGGGTTCACCAAAGTGAAGGGATTGCAAAAAATATGGAGTAGAATGACCTCATCTTTTTCTTGTGGCTCAGCCGCTCATTCCTGAGAAGAGCTGAGGGAGGGATTTGCAAATTGAATATTTGTCCATTCACCAACATCGCTTTCCCAGTTGCCAGAGTTCATTTTAAAATGCATTTGTTAATACAGAATGAACCCACTCTGGTAGATGTGTGTGTGTGTATAAACATGTATGTGTGTGGGTTTTTTTGGGAGGGGGGGCTGGCAAAAGAAAGTTTGAGCTTGGAATAGGTGAATGTACCCACCAAATTATCCCTATGGGAATAAAAAGTGGGCAGAGGCTCAGAATGTCGCCAACAACTTCATTATACAGTGAGACCATTCACTCCTGGATATGTGACTCAGAGTGGAACTGCTTTTAAGAAGGTAGAAAGAATTCCACTTTGCTATTCTTTCCAACTTTTATAGGGTTGAAAAGAATAGTAAAGTGTAGAACATGATTTCTGGAATCACTTAAAGGGTATCAGACATCCTGTCCAACAACTGAACTGAGTAAGATCAAATCTAGATCATAGGATAAGCCAGCATATGGAAGATCAAACTAAACATTAATCCAGATCTGGGTGGAAAAAGAAAACATTCCAGAAAAATGTAACCAGTGCTTCTCCCTATTGGAGAATTAGTTTGTGGTTCAAAATGCTGATGACTACTCCATACTCCACCCATCCTTGCTGGTCACATGATGTACAGTGGATTATATGAGAGTGGACTCTATTTTGGAGAATAGGTAAACTATATGAGGTCTGTCTATTCCTTCCAGTGAAAACTTATAGACAAGATAGGAGAGCAGAATAACAGAAACAGAGTTGGAAAGGATCTTGTAGGTCTTCTAATCCAACCCCCTATACCATTTTAGACAAATGATTGTCTAATCTCTTCTTTAAAACCTTCAGTGCTGGAGCACCCACAACTTCTGGAGGTGTTAGTTTTAACTGTCAGGAAATGTTTTCTTAGTTCTAGGTTGGTTCTCTCCTTGATTAGTTACCATCTATTACTTCTTATCCAACCTTCAGGTGCTTTGGAGAAAAGCTTGACTCCCTCTTCTTTGTGGTAGCCCCTTGAATATTGGAACAATTGCTATCATGTCACCCCTAGTCCTTCTTTTCATTAAACTAGACATACCCAGTTCCTGCAACCATTCTTCATATGTTTTAGCCTCCAGTCCCCTAATCCTCTTTGTTGCTGTTCTCTTTACTCTTTCTATAATCCCAACATCTTTTTTACTTTATAGCAACCAAAACTGGTCACAATATTCCAAGTGTGGTTTTAACTAAGTCATTAGAAAGTAGTATTAGCACTTCGTGTGATCTTAATTCCATCCCTCTATTAATGCAGCCTATGACTGCACAAATGGAAGAACAAGGTNCTCACACACACACACACACACACACACACACACACACACACACACACACACCCCTCATATGTACAGTACATATCCTGGGCAGAAAATGCACTTACATATATCATACAAAAAAAATGCAGACAGACACAACATCAGAAGAGACCAGAAACACACCCAGAAGCAATATATTATTTCTTTCCATAGAAGATATCAGAGACATCTCCTATAGCCACTGACAATAAAGGTGCTGAACAGAATTCCAGAAACTTTGTTAATCTTATTTTCAGTCTTATGAAGGAAAAAAACAACAATCACACAACATAACAAAAGCAAATAGAGTTAAAGTATATATGAATCCCAAAGCAGAGGAAATGGATGAAATAGAAATAATCAATATATCTGATCTTCATTATTTTAAGCATCCATATTCAATACTTGATATATTTTAATGACTGATGCAGATATATAATAGGAAGTAAGGGACCAACAAAACATCCTCAATCCTCTGGTGTTACAGCAGGTCCACACCATTAATCATCAGGAAACAGAGATTATAATCTTTTCCAAGCAATCATGCCAAGATAAGTGGAGCTGAATGGAAACAGCTCAACATTTTAAAATCCCTGAGGACCATCATCAACATTTGGCTCCTCAAAACTGCAATTTAAATGCTTCATTGAGAACATCAGGAGAGTTTTGCTGGCCAATCTTACATTTCATCATACAACTGGAAAGTAGCACATCCCACCGTCACATAAATATGCAACATTGAAGAAGCTAAAGTTGAAGGTTGAATTTCAACATATTCACCTCTGGATGACTGTGCAATCAGTAATGTTCAGAAGCCATGGTTAGGATGTTAAGGAATAGTTAATTGCTGATATTTCTTCATTGTTGCTCTTCATTGTTGCTCATTCATCATATATGGATGCTTAAATGTGGGGAAAGGGGCAAAGCACATCTGGGCATATGTGAGTCTCCGCCAAATTAATGGGCAGAAAAAATGTATCTCTCTGGATTTCTCTGGGACCCAGGAAGGTCTCCAACAATTGGCTTCAACTATTTCCAAGAGGCAAGACTCTTTTGGTATCTATATCAGTGGTGGGATTGGTTGTGTGGCAGGGGAAGGATAGTGCAAAGTCTCAATTCCCACCCCACTCCAGGGGGAAGGATACTGTAAAATCCCCATTCCCTCCCCACCTCACTAACCTGCTTTCCAGCTCCTTTCTCCTATGCAAGGCAACAAAAGAACACCCAGCCGATCAGCTTGGACTCAGGAGGCAGGGAATAGATGGGGACAGGGCCAGTCAGAGGTGGTATTTGCCGGTTCTCCAAACTACTCAAAATTTCCACTTTTGGTTCTTCAGAACTAGTCAGAACCTACTGAAAACCACCTCTGATCTGTATTGAACAAACTCCACACAAAAATTTAACATTGCTATGGAATATTAAGATTTAATTGAAGTGCAGGAAGACAGGAAGCTTTCATAGGAAGAAATTTTCAGCTTGTCTTCTGAATTTGTTGGTGCCCCATTGCTGGAAGTTTCAAGCAAAAATTGAACAATAATTTGTCTGGGACAATATTCCTATCCTTGGCAGGGTTTTGGACTACATGATCATGAAGGTCCTTTTTTAACTGTACAATTCTTCGATTCACTTATTTATTTGCTAGGGTCTGTATCCAGTTCACAAAGATTCTGAGTGGTTTGGCAATCCTCTACTAACAAGGTAAAAAACATGTGATGGAGCCACAGCAAAAAAACAAGGACAGTTATGATAAACTTTGTGCCAGAAGAATAATCAAATGCCAAACACATACTCTAGCAAAGATAATTGTAGAGATAGTTCTCAACTTACAACTATTCACTCAGTGACCATTCAACATTACAATGGTACTGAAAAAAGCGATTTATGATAAATCCTTGTACTTATGAAAATCAGAGCATTTCACTCAGTCACGTGATCAAAATTTAGATGCTTGGCAACTGGCACATATGTATGATGGTTGCAGCATCTCAAGATCGTATGATCTCCATTTGTGACCTTCCCAGCTCACTTCATACAAGCAAAGTCAATGGAAAGCTGACTTTGCTCAATTACTGCATGATTCACTGAAGAAATGCACTGATTTGCTTAATATATGCAAAACCCATCATAAACTGACATGTGACTCACTTAACAGCCACCTTGCTAAGCAACAGAAATTCTGGACTAATCATGGTTGTACATTGAGGACTACCTGTAAAGAAAAAACACCATTCACATACATCATCATCCTCTTTTAATGACCCCATAATCTCTTGTGGGGGTGGAGTCTGGGCAACTGAATGGAGCTGAGTGTTTACTGGCCGGATGCCCTCCTTGTTGCTAATTTAGAGTTTTATTCAGCAGATATATTCTCAATGTCACACCCTTGTTGGAGTCAGACTCTGAGGGAGAGGAGGAACAGCCGACAGGGAGTGGAGGTGTGGTTTTGGAGGTTGTGGAGGAGGCTGGGGAAGGGCAGTCAGATGAAGAACCAGGTCCATCCCCTCTTCATCCTAGGATACGCAGGGAGGAACGGAGAAGGAAACAACTTGGCTTACAAGAGAAGAAGTGGCCATGATCTCCTCATTGGTTGCAGCTGGAGAGAATAGTATATAAGAGAGATGGTTAAAACACAGCATTGCCAGAAGCAAAGTGTGTTTTATTTTGAGCTGAAGTTATCTTGGTTGGTGTCCTTCTAACAGACGGTGCCTTGTTATCTCCTTGAAGTTGGTAATTATTTATCCTGGTCTGTTGTGGAAATTCCTTCATTGTAGTTTGCTTTAGTTTTTTATTTCATCTCTATCTGCTCATTAAGTTCGGACTGTATTGCTTTTTTTTGAAGACTATTTTTGAATATATTTTATCTCCAACTGAGAATTATTGAATAGTGGGGGGTTCAACCTCCGTAATTTCCTGTAAATAAATGTAAAACCTTTTTGTTAAGTTTGTGTTACACTCTGGGTCATCACACTCAGTGTGCCCAGAGAGAGAAATATCTGCCTCTACCTAGGATTGAACTCACAGCCTCCTGACTCTGAGGAGAGAGCTCTAACCTCTAGGCCATCGCACTACTTACCATTCACATACATCCTCACATTAAATTTATACAAGAGCACCAGTCATTAATTTATTTCTCCTGCAACACAGTTTCTAAAGGAAATTCTCAACAAAACAAATAAGCAATGATTAAAAAAAATTAAGCTACTTGCTCTCGCATTCTCTCACCTCCCTTCCACTTCTGCCCCAATATTGACAGATTTAACCTACCATTGATTCTGATGAGTTATATGTCACAACCATATGACATTTTAGGTTTAACCATCTTTGTAATTCTTCATTGCATTCTTTCCAATTCCACTTATCTTTCTTGCAGTTTGGCAATGCAAACTGGAACCAGCCTAAATCAAGGATTCCCCAATCTACACTCTCCCTACCACAGATTCCACACAATATATTGTGGACAAAACCATAGTTTATAAAAGCAGTAGATCGGTTCAGACAGACTGAGTTAAGATCCAAACCAAAGGAGTTACATTATGAGTTAGGATGATGTATGAACTAAGCCCCAGGAATTCTCTGGAACTTAAACAGAAAACGTACTCTACCAAGTCATGGGTGAGTGCAATTTTCAGGGTTGCCGGAGTGGATATTAGAAGCTTTCAAAGAAAGAAATTCAAGATTCAATGAAGGCCTGATTCAATTTGAGACTGTGATTCAAGATCTGAAGGCAAACTGATTCCTTTTTTTCTTTTTTTTTGCAAATTTTATTTGAGTTTTCACAGAAAAAAATACAAATAAAACATCTTTTTTGAAAGATGGGTTGTAATCCTGGGTTACATTTCTTCGTACAGACACAAATTCAATTTCATGCTCATTTTT
>BHFT01045070.1:0-18421 GCA_004320025.1 Laticauda laticaudata
ACCCACATCCATACAGAAGACTGATGATGGCAGATGAGATTCTGCTGAAACGTTGCTACAACTTTAACAGCACTACAGTGACGTGGGATAATACCCAAGCGAATGGGACAGAATACAAAACAGGGCTGTCACCTAACTTTTCTGCTGAGAAACTCCCCACCCTTCAGATTCTGATTCTGTCTTGGATGCTAATTCTTTTGCAAACTGAATTTTCAGCCTGAAAATATTGTAACCTGGCTTTCTACTGTTTGATATTATTTTAAATTTAAATTTCCCACATAGTAACTCTCTATTAGAGTGGAACATTGAAAGGGACCATTAAAATGGATATATAGATGTAGATTCTAAAAGCCATGAAATTATAGACTGACAGAACAATAAAAAGCCAAAATAGCATGAAGTGCTGCCATCTTTTGGTCATTCAATTTACTGTTGCAAAATGGAAGCCAGCCAAAATAATACATTTGAAAACAGAATGAAATGCTCAGTAATAATATTACAATTTATAGTCATATATTTGAATCACTATGATGTAATCTATATGAAGTTTGCATGCAAAATATAATATTTACTTTGGTCACTTTGACTGTTATGCTATCAGGAACTAAACAGAATATTTATGGCTAAGAATAATTGGCAACAGATTCACAGGAAATTGCAAGGGTATATGTAATATGAGAATAACATCTCTAGGAAACTTAGGTACCTAGAAATTAACAACATCAACAACAGGAATCAGTAGAAATATCAGAAGTTTCAGCAAGTATCAACAGCACAACAGAAGAAAAAGTCACTGGTCAGTGGTGACAGATAGAGAGAGGTTAATATCAAGACATATCTTTCAAAGAGACTCACTTTCACCTGAACTCTTTGTCATTGCATTGATTCCTCTATCAACAATACTGAATAACTCAGTTCCCGTCTATCAAACATCTGCCAGACTATCCCACCTCCTTTAAATCAACAATCTAAAGTTGTATGGAAATATGTCACCTGCTGCAAGAACTTCTGCTCAACTGTCCATATATACAGCCAAGATACTGGAATTTGGACTGGACAAATGTGCCACACTTACCATTAATAGAGGGAAAATAGTGAAAACTGAAAGAATCAAAATGTCTCCTGGAAATACGAACAGTATGAATGAAGATCACTTTAAATACATGAACATCTTTCAAGTTGGCAACAATATGCCTATTGAAATCATGAAGAATGTAAGAAGTGAATACAACATGAGAGAGAATATGATATTAAACTTCATTGGAGGGAATACTATCAAAACAATGAATATCTGGCCTATCCCAATAATTAATTACATAGATTGAAGAGCGGACTGTATTCAAGCAGAACTGGAAACCCTGGATAGGAAGATAATAATGGTAAATAATCATGCCCTTCATCTATGCAATAAAGCTAATAGACACTATCTATTGAGAAAAATAAGTGAGCTTGAAAGACAATTGAAGGGAAAAAAAGACATTGGATGAAAATTTGAAAAACAGTGAAGATGATGCGTAGTATATCATGGAGACTTACTAAATATGAAAGACTAAACTGAGCTTAATTAAGTGACTAAACTAAAAGACCAATGAAGGATACAAAAGAGACATGACAAGGAAAAGTATTACATAGCCAGTGCATTTAAAACATGCTAAGTAAATAACAAGAAAATCTGATAATGGCTAAGAGCAAGAAAAGTTGTAGAAAAAGACACCAAGGGACTAATTCAGATTGTATAATCAGACCAAACCTTAAGAACAAATGCATACAAATCCAGAACTGAGAAGATAGCAACAGACAGCAATACAGTCTTTACAAAGAAATTAAAGAAAAGTAGACCACCCGCTTGCAAGATAATCACCCAGACTGACAACAAATAACAACATAGCAAGATAGCAATAATGGCTCATTGAAATTTCTGGAAGAAATATCACATGCCAGCAAGCAAGACCTGGTGAGACCACAAAATGGACAAAGTAATAGACAATATAAACACAAAGTGATTTGTGACTTTAGAGTAGTAAGTACAAGACTTGCCACATAACACCCCAAACTTAACAATTTTGATAAGAGAGGCAAAAGAGTCTGGAAAGTAGATGTACCATGTTGGATTAAGCCAGTTTAATATAAGAGAAACAACTGGAGAAAATTTAAAAAATGCAAGATCTGCAAATAAAAGTAGACCAAACTTTTATGGCAAAAGATATCAAAGATTGTAACAATAGTGATAAGTGCCTTGGGTGCAATCCCAAAACAATTGGTGCATCATTTGAATATCATCAGCATTGATAAAATCACCATCAGTCAATTACAAAAACAGCTTTATTTACAACAGCTTAAGGCCCGGTCCCACTGCACTTACGGATGCAAAGAGGATGTAAAACGTTAAAAAAAAGCTTGCCATCCGTTGGAAAACCTATGCATCTGTTGTGTAACTCATTGCATACATTTCACCGCTCTATCCTCAAGCATCCATCCACTGAAGATTTCATCCGTGCAAGAAGTTTTGAGCTGCACAAAACTTTGTGAACGGATGAACTTTCCGCAGTACGATGTACATCACGACATATACGGGCAAACAAACGTTCTATGTCCGTTATCATCGTTAAACGTCCACTGTATCCTCTCTGCATCCTCTGGCCATCCTCAACTCACATCCGCTGCAGCTGAAAACGGAAAGAAGGAGGAACAAAAGGTCATGGAACGTCTACACAGCGTTAGTAGCACGGAAATAGAAAGGATGTAAGTGTATGCATCTCGTATATAAAGTATTAAAAACGGACAAAATGTTTGTAACTAGTGTATCTCGTATATTTAGGATGTCTGCAGTATGTCTAGAGTATGTAAAAGGACACCTAGCTGACAACTGATATTTTCTATAAAAAGGGGGAGAAATCATCTGGATCGCTGGGTGGTGGACCATACAGTCCCACTATGATTGCACTGGAGGTTTATCTATCCACAACTATCCTTATCTATTCCACAAGCATGCAAAGGCTTAACCATTTTTCAGTTTTCACCAACACTTTATAAGTAAAAAAATGAACCAAATAAACTAAAGGCTAGGTCACACTGGCCGATGGATGCAAAACGTATGCAAAAAGGACACAGCGGACGAGCAAATTTCGGGGTGGCTCCATCCATTGTCATCCACTCCAAAAAGTGGCAAAAATTTGCATAAACGAATGGAAAAGAAAGGAAAAGAACGGACGTGGGTAGTATGTAGCAGGGATGTTAAAGGGATGTCATAGGAAGCCTAGAGGATGTATATAGGATGCAAACCGTTCACTGCTCATCCTTTCTATTTCCGTGCTACTAACACTGTGTAGACTTTCCGTGTATCTTTTGTTTCTCTCCCTCTTTCCGTTTTCGCTGCAGCAGATATGAGTTGAGGGATGCCCAGAGGATGCAGAGAGGATACAGTGGACATTTAACGGATGATAAACGGACATAGAACGTTTGTTGCTCAGATGTCACAGATTTACATCTTACACAGCGGAAAGTTCATCCGCTCAAAAAGTTTTGTGCAGCTCAAAACTTCTTGAGCGGATGAAATCTCAGTGGACGGATGCTCAAAGGATAGAACGTATGAAAACCGTATGCAGTGAGTACACAATGGATGCATAGCATTTTCCAACAGATGGCAAGCTTTTTTTTAACGTTTTACATCCTCTTTGCATCCATTGGTGCAGTGTGACATGGGCTTAAGTATCTTAAGCAAAGTAAACTTTCTTAGGTAAACTTTATGACTGTATTAAATAAGCAAAATGAACCAAGTAAGTGTCTTAAGCAAAGATAAACTTAATAAATAAACTCAGTCTCTGACACTATTCTCAGTCACTCTGAGTCATGTCCATGGTCTCAGCTGTTAAGCGGGCAGGGGGGTGGCTGTGGCTTGAGTGCTGGTCTGAGGCACCATTGGGTGCTTTGGCCCCGAGGGTACAACAGGTGATGGTGTGTTCAGGAAGCTCTCAGAGAGCTGACTCAGTCCCGTGAGGTTGAGAGCCCTTGATCAAGGACTTGAGATGTCAGGCCCAATACTGATGACAGATTGTCCGTTGACGGGCTTGGATGTGGGGTGGAGGAAGAGGAGTATAGTGGGCTGTTTGGTCTGCAGCTGGGTGAGGTGGCATCTATGGCGTCCGATGAACCTGGGCCTGGACTGGGAAGTTATGCTTCTGCTGTGGACAATCCTGGTAGTCGTAGCCTTGGTAGGTGAGGGGCTGTTGAAAGCTGTGGAAGGGCTGTGACATCGCCTGGGTGGAGGAGCAGACCTGGAGTGGGTAGGAGCAGCTTCAGCTGGCCTTGAGGGTTGTGCAAAGTGCTGTGATCTTCTGATTCATCATCTTGGTACTGAGCCTCGGGCAAGTCCTCAGGGTCTGGCTCACATAGGTGATGAAGGTGTTCCAGCCGAGGATGCTCTGTCCAAGTGGACCAGCTGAGAGAGAAGTTCTGTGCTGGTCTTCATTGTGTCCCTGATCTCCAACAGCACACTGTGGTCCTGGCCCTCCAGTCCGCCTCTCTGCCTGCATCCTATGGAGCTGGGGGCGGGGGTGGGTTGGTCTCTGGTGGCTGCCGCTTCTTCCTTCATTTTGTAACAAGGGATCCTCCAAGTCCTCTGGCATGGGGAGTGCAGCTGTCGGGGGGGGTGTCTCTGCTGTGGGGCTCTGAAGACACCTGCCTGGACAGGGTAGCTGGCTCCTAGCTGGAAGAGGACTGGCTGTCTGTGGGCTGTCTGAGGGAGCGGGGTCTCAGAGGGGCTGCTCCTCGGTGGTGAATCTCACCCTCCAGGAAACTGCACTTGGCCATGACGTACATCTCCCAGTCAGTGAGCTTGACAGCAGCCTGCCCGGATTTCTTGAGGTGTAGCTTGCCATACCAGGTGTGCATGTGCTTCCACCATCCAGGAGTACTTCTGCAGTGTACCCCAGGCTCTCTGCCTTGTCTCTCCAAGCTGCCTGCTTGTTCTTGGTGTCCCAATACAGTCTGTGGCCCTTTCTCAGAGGTACTCAGCCATTCCAGCACCTCATCCCCATGCTCCTTGGAACGGTGTACTGTTTCCTCTCTCCCCTCTCCTTCCCTTGCCTCTTCCTCCTCTGGCAGGGGCTTCAGCAGGGCCTTCAGGGGCTTGGAGGCAGCAGGACTTTGAGGGCCTTGGGGCTGGTCCACCACAGCAGCAGCAGCAGCTTCAGAGTCAGTGCCAGAGGGTGGGATGCTAGTTCTGCCCTTCTTCACCTTGCCAGGGCTTGAACAAATAGGCATGGGCTTCCTCTTCTTGCCTGGACTGACGAACCATGGTGTTCCTGCTAGATGTATGTGGCAGCACATCTTTCCCCTGTATGCTGACTGTGTTCAGCCCTATTCATTCCTTTAACCCAAGCATCAAGCAGTTGTTTACATAGGTTCTTGGAAATAATAGCTATTGTGAAAAAATGAGACCAAACTGTCCTATGTCCTTATACCTTATTTGTGATCCAATTGACAAGTAGCCTATTTTTTTCCACAAAGCCTAAGTCTACAAAAAAGACACATCATGGAAAGAAATAAAACATGTATCTTAGCCTTCGGTACTGGGAATAGAAAGATGAAAAGTCTTTATATCAGGGGTGGGATTCAAAAATTTTAACAATTGGTTCTGTGGGCATGGCTTAGGGGGTGGGTGTGGCTTGGTGGTCATGTGACTGGGTGGACATGGCTTGGTGGTCATGTTATTGGCTGGGTGTGGCCAAATCCATATCACTCATATCGAGGCACGCATCTCCTTGCCTGGCCTCTCATGACTGTGGGGATGCTGCAACAGTCGTAAGTGTGAAAAATTGTCATAAGTCACTTTTTTCAGTGCCATTGTAACTTTGAATGGTAACTCCACACAAACAAAGTGCCAGCAAAGGAGGGGAAAAAAACTCCAGAGAAGTTCCTAAGACAGGAAGTCTAGTCCTGCCAAGAACATAATAAGGGTTAACGGAGAGGCAGTTTCTTTAAGCAACACCAGAATGTTTCCTTCCTGCCTTCCTTACAGGATTAGCCCAGTAATTTCTTCTAACAACCAGTTCTCTGAACTGCTTAGAATGTTAACAACCGGTTCTAGTGAATAGGTGCGAACCTGTAGAACCTCACCCCTGCTTTATATGGTTGGTAGGATAACTACTTGAAGAAATTGGTAGACTCCAATAAAATACTTATACTGACTCAGAACAATTTAAAACTTAAAATAGAGCTTAACCTAACTTTTGTATAATCTTCTGCTTTCAAAACTTATATCATGCTATAACATCATGTAAATGTTTCTGTATTAGATCTATGTCTTCTATTTATTTTTTTAAAGAAAATGAATCAAGTCTTGTATCTTTTCAGATATTGTTTGTGAACTTGAGTAATTTTTTTATGGTCAACATTATCATGCAAATTTAAATATATTTACTGCATTATTCAAATTTAAAATGCATTTTAAAGCAAAAATGAAGTGTTTTATAATCAAGAATTGACCACACAGTCTTAGAATAAGTAAGTTGAGCTTGTCTTCAAGCTTACTTTCTTTTATTATTGGTGCCACATTTACTCTATACTATTTTCAAAATCCCTATTCATTCTCCAGCACATCGATGGGAGAATTCGCAGATGAGTTGACACATTCCTTTCAATCCGGGGACTGAGTCCATAATCTTTTACCACACCCCTCTGTCAACTATCACGTCCCCCAGTTCACGACTCAGTCTTGCTCCTTAGGGATGTGGCAAAAGATTGGCTCACAAATCTTTGTCTAGAAATGCTGGAATTTCCAATTTAATAGTTTGTGCTGGCAGGTTTGATCTGTATCACCATCAAAGCACTACGGAGGCTTCCTTTTGTGTTCTCTGTCTATCGATCAACTGTTTTTCTCCTGCAACCAAACCTCGCTGCCTGCCTTGCTGACTGAAGGAAAGTAATCTCTGCATGAGGGAAGCCCACTGCTCGCCTGAGGCTCCACAAACCCAGATGCCACTCTTTGAAGTGCCACAGCTGCTTCTCAGCTATTTTTTGGAGATTTTATCTGTTCCAACATTGCAGCTTTGGCAGCTTCATCATATTTCACTGTTTGCAGCTAGCAGTCTGATTGGGTCCCTAGGGACTTTCAGCTGTCAAACTTTCTGAGAAGTTTTCCCAGATTTAGGCAGCTTTAAGAGATGTGTGGCTACAGGAGGAGTGTGCTGGCTACCCCAGTTGCTGGTCTTGCCACCACACAGCCCAGCCCAGCCCCATATTAAAAAGAGAGCAATTGCCAACAAGAGAGCAACTGCCATCCACAAAAGATCAGGACAGCAATGTTCTTCTGCAAGCAGGGCAGCTTCTCGGTTGGGCTAAGTAAGCTGTCAAAATGGCTGAACAGTTTCTGTCGGCTGACAGGATGGAAGGGCATGAAGACTCCTAATCTGCTTCCAGAAGAAAGACAAGTTCCAGAAGAGCTAGATCAGCAACCAAGATGCAGCAGATAAGATCAAGGTTAAGGATGTCTACTCTAGGAAACCATCAAGGGCTGAAGATAAAGATGCCAATAGAAGACAGAAGGCCCTGGAGAAGCACATATCCAGAGTGCTTAAAAAGGCTCAGCAGGAAAGTATTGCGTCTCTTTCTTTGACCAAGACTGTTATTCCCCTCCCTCAGCCAATTCTGCAGGCTAGTGTTGCAGTTCTCATGAACAGATCAGCAGAAGGCGATAGGGAACAGTTATCTGTTTTTCCAACAGAAAGTCAGGATGAGGCAGAACAGTTTCCTTTGCCTGCATAGCAACAGAGGTAACTAAACCTCAGGCTAGGAATAGGACCTTTACCCCGAGGCAATTTTTACTCCCTCTGTGGTGGGGCGCCACCCAGTAGACAGGCAGGGATCTGGTCTGTCTGAAGAACTTAAATTCCTTATTTCACAGGCTATTTCTCAGGGGGTTAGCCACTACTCTTCAACTTGGAGGACACTCTGAGTCTGACCCTCCTCCACAACTGTCCCATCAATATCTATATCCTAGGGATGTAGGGCGGGCACATGGGTCTATATCCCCCACCCATTCTAGAAGCAGGGCATCAGTGTTAGAGGATGTCAATCAGGTGGAACAAGGGTTTTTGGACGATGACCTTGACCCTCCCTTTCACTGGACTCTTCGTCCAGTGCTGTTTAAGTCCCTCCTCCATAAGGCCAGGGTCATGGCCCACATTGGGACTATTCCATCCGCATCTGTGGAACCATCGAGTTCTCAGGTTTCATATAAGGCTCTGTTCTCAGAACCTATTGTTATGCAGGAAAACATCCCCTGCCCCAAACTTTTTCTTGAGGTGGTTCAGAGGCAGTGGAACCAGTCTGGCACATTTCACAAACTGGGAGGAAATGACAGGAGACATTTTAACATGGCTCCCATTTTATCAGAAGCCTTAGAGTTGCCTTCTGTAGATGACCCTCTAGTCTTCCTTTTCTCTTCCTCAGCAATCTCTGGAAACATTGCTGAGGCCTTGAAGGCTGAGAACAGAAAGGTGAAATTACATTAGCTAATGCCTGGACAGTTAGGTGGTCACTGCCACTTCTTTCTTTGTTGAGACCTCCTTACTTTGGCTAAAAGAGTTTCAGGCAAGTGTTCCTCTGGAAGAGACCCAAATGCACCAGGATATCAACAAGCTGGTGGCAGCGGCCAAGTTTTCAGCTGATTCCTCACTACATGCTGCCAGGTTCTCCTCCAGGGCTCTCACCTCCAATATCACCTCCCGCCACCTGCTATGGCTCCACCAATGGCAGGTGGATGCCAAGACTAAATGGAGATTGGCTTCTGCTCCCTACAGAGGTTCCTCTCTCTTTGGAGAGGCTTTGAACTCATTCCTCACTGAGAACAAAGATAAATTCAAGGTCCTGTCCTCTGTCAGTAGATGGGTGGATAGTCATTCTTCACCCTATGGATGTCGGTTTTCCTTTTGTCCACCAGGCAATGCTACCAACCACTCTCAGTTCCAACACCCTTACACTCTAAGATCTGACCGACAACCAGACAGATCGACCTTTAGAGATAGGTACAGGCAACAACAACCTCAGGCCAAGTAGCCCTTTCATGGAGCAGGGAGCGTCCCTTTTGTCACTTCAAATGACTGCCAGAGCGCTCCTCCCCCCATTGGTGGGCATCTAACTCTATTTGCTCCCAATGGGGAAAATCACAACAGATTTATGGGTTCTGGATACCTTAATATTTGGCTTAACTCTGGAATTTCTCTCCATTACTCTGAGGCACTTCATCCATTGCCCCACCTCTAAGAACCCCACCAAGAGGGATCTCATGGACACGGTGATTCAACACCTCCTGGACATATAGGCCATTGAGCCAGTTCTGGAAGATCAACGGGGGCATTTACGTACAAAAGGTTCAAAATGCACTCTCTGCAGTCAATTTTGGATGGTATCAAGATGGGTGACCTCCTGACCTCTATAGAGTTGATGGAGGCCTACCTCCACATTTCCATCCAACCCAGCACTGATGGTGCCTCAGGTTCTGTTACTCAGAACATCATTATTTCCAGTAAATAACTCTGCCGTTCAGCCTAGCTTCTACCTCCAGGTCCTTCATAAAGGCCCTGGCAGCACTGGCTGCACACTTAAGAACAATCCCAGTGTACCTCCAGTGCAACCTAGATGACATCCTCATCCAATCTTCCTGATCCCAGTTAGCTCAGAAGGATTTGGAAATGACACACAGATTTTCCATCAATTTTCAGAAAAGTCATCTTGTACCAACTACATGCTACTCCATCTAGGAGCAATAATAGACACCAAGCTGTGTGAGGTTTATCTTTCCCAAGAGCGACAGGACAGCATCAAATCCTTAGTCACCTAAGTCAGGATGGAACATATTGTTCCATTGGTCATACTATTTCAGCTCCTGGGAAAGATGGTCTCATGCATAGCCACTGTACCTTGGGCCCAATCACACATAAGAATTCTGCAATGGTTCCTGTTACCATTCCAGAGAGTAGGGGGCGGCAGTTCCCCTCTAAGGTCAGGATACTATTAGAGACACTCAGGTGATGGGTGTCCCCAGCAATAGCCAAGGGAACACTATTCAAGAAGCCCAGCTGCCTGACCTTGATTTCAGATGCCAGTCTGTTCAGATGGAGAGCCCATCTCCAGCAACAGCTGGCTCAAGGACAATGGTCTCAAGCAGACCTGAAGAGCAATATAAACTGGCTGGAGTTCCAAGTGATCCATCTCACCCTGCGACACTTCAAGGCCACGGTAGAGGGACAACACTTACTGATCTTGACAGACAATGTGTCTGCAAAAGTGCATGTCAACTGCCAAGGGGGCACCCATTCGAGGTCTCTCATGTACAAGGTGGACCAACTATTTCTCTGGGCAGAAGCTCACCTGAGTTCCATTAAGGCAGAACACATCTTGGGGGCAAGAAACACACAGGTGGACTTTCTCAGCGCGACCACGATGGACTACTCCAAGTGGCGGTTGCACCAGGACATCTTCCAGGAACTGTGTGAGAGGTTCAGCCATGCGGTCCTGGACTTTTTCATCACCCCAATGAACTTGCAGATACTTCATGAGGTTTCTGACACCAGGAGCAGAGGGAGTCAATTCCCTCCACTGCCCATGGTCCAAGGGCCTATTATATGCATTCCTTCTTCTTCCCATCATGATCAGAAACTTTTAGTGGAACAGGGAATGATCAGGAAACTTTTAGTGGAACAGGCAGAGATCTTACTCATCACCCCCCATTGATCTAGATGGCCATGGTATGCACACTTTGTCATTCTCTCTGTGTCCCAGCCTTAGAGAATCTCTTGGGACAGGTCTCTCTCAGCCAGGGGTCTTGGTCTACCCAGAGCCTCAGTGGCTCCAACTGACTGCCTAGCACTTGAGAGACAGACCCTGGCAAGGGACAACTTTTCAAGAAAGGTGATACAAACAATACAGGCTTCTAGGAGACCTTCCACCAACAGAATTTACAATTCTACTTGGAAGGCATTCTGCATTTGGTGTGCTAGGTCGAGTTTGGATCCTACTTCAGTTTCCATCACTCAGATCCTGGACTTTTTGCAAGGGGGTCTAGACAAGGGTTTAGCCACAAACACTATCCAGAGGCAGGTGGCTGCTTTGTCTTTGGTGCTGACTTATGGGGACTTGGAATCTATAGTACACCATTCATAGTGCTCTCCTTTCTAACGGGGGCAGTCAATTTAAAACCACCTGTTGTACACAGGTATCCAACTTGGGACTTGTCTAAAGTTTGATACACCTCTACCTTGACACTTTTCAAGCCTCTCAGGTCTACAAGTCTGGGATACCTGTGATTCAAAGTCACCTTTTTAGTGGCCATCACCTTGGCCAGGCAAATTTCGGAATTGACTGCTCTCTTCATCAGAGAGAAACTTTGCAACTGCCATGCAGACAGGGTGGTTCTACATCTAGATCCCTCCTTCACCCCCAAGATCAACTCCTGGTTCCACCTGGCCCAGGAGATAGTGTTGCCAAACTTCTAGCCAGGTCCTTCTCAACAGCTGGAACAGAGATGTCACACTCTGGATGTACGGAGGACTTTACGTAGGTACATAAAACAGACTTTGCCTCACCGTAAATCCAAATCACTGTTTGTCTCATTCCAACCTTCTCTAGGTTTAAAGAACACTTCATCAACCATAGGCCATTGGATAACGGTGTGTATTGCAAAGGCCTACGAGACACAGTCTATTCTGGTCCCCAGATGATTAATCTCCCACTTTGCTCGAAGTGCTGTGACTACAGCTGCATGGGCGATGCAGGCTTTGGTTGAAGAGATCTGCAGAGCGGTTATGACATGGTCCTCATCATTTCCCTTTGTACGCCACTATAATTTGGACACTTTTGCCTTGGCTGAGGCTGTCTTTGACAGGAGGGTGCTTCAGTGAGTGCATATAGCATATAGGGGGACTTGTTGAGGTAATTCCCCAATAGGAGAATGAGCGCATACAGGGAGACGTATTTGAGAGAAGTGTTTGAATAATACACACACAGTACACAGATACACCGTACAGTAAATGTAGGTTTTTACTTCCCGAAAGTTTAAGCAAAGTTCAAAATAAGCAGTCTAAAGTCATTCACAGGTTAATCAGTCAGTTTTTCATCCAGGGAAAATCCAAATATCAAATTCCAGTGTCAAAAACAGTTCAGTATCAGACTTACATTAAATCCAGTAATATCAGTCAATTAGGAAAAATGGAGCAACAGCAATACTTTCCAACAGAAGGCAACAAAGATACACTCACACTCTCTTCTGAGACTCAGACTAAACAATCCAGGTTTCTGGGTTTAACTTATGGCCGTTTGAAATGAACCCAATTGCAGTTTTTGCAATCTCTTAAAGACATAGTACTAAAATGTTTATCCTGGTTTATATATTTCTAACCCAAATACCTGTTAGATGACTTATATTCCTAACAGGACTCAGGATCACAACAATTCCCACCCATAGGGACAGCCAGGCTTTGGTATGTCTCATCTGTGGATTCTCCAATTGACATGCGGGAGAAAAAGCATTGTCTTACCTGAAAGCTTCTTCTCAGCAGGGTGATGGAGAATCCACTCCCTCCCTTGGAAGCAGTTAGGTCCTTCATCCAGCACAGGAAGAGCAAAAGAGCCAACATCATCAAAGAGTCCTTCAGATGACCAGAGATTGTGGTCATCTTTTTGTGGATTCTTCAGATTGTGAACTGGGGAAAATGATAGTTGACAGAGGGGCATGGTAAAAGATTAAGGATTCAGTCTCTGGGCAAAAAGGCCTGTGTCAGCCCATCTGTGGATTCTCCATCATGGTGCTGAGAAGAGGCATTCAGGTAAGACAACATTCTGTCTTCCATGCCTGGGCATTTGTTTCTGGTGTCCACCTTTTCTTCTACAAAATAAATCCATGTCACTGTTGCTGATTCCATCCTTCATATATTATCTCCTTGTTAGAGTAAAACCAAATGCATGTTGTTTTGCTTTCTTCATTAATTTTTTCATTTCTTGGAGCTTTCTCATTTCTTCAGGAGCCTTTCAAATTCTTAATAGATCAGGATTTATTTCTTTCATGAAGTTTATTACTGCCCCTGCATGTTTTTAAATAAGTTTAGTTCCACAGTTGTTGTTGTTTTTACATCATTACGGTCTGTTGATGTAGTTATATGTCTTCAGTCATTGGTGGTTTTGAAACACATTGTCCTGCTTGACAGAACAATGAGTTCCAAGAATTTTGCAAGAATAAGACTTCCCAAATGCAAGAAGAGAAATATGTAAGTCTTAGCTAAATTGCTTACACGATCATCTTAAATCTACATTTTAAATTGAATAATTCCTGAATGCCTGGACATCAGCCTGGTATGTTCATCTATAGATAACTACACATCTAGTTGAACATCTGCTGGTCTTTAGTATGTAGCAATTGTATTTTTCCTAGCAACTGTTACTAGGTAGAATGATGATTACACTAAAAAGCCGACAGAAAGGAACAGTAACCTTGTTTTGCCAACCTTTTTTTTTTCAGTTACAGATATGTATACAGATGCTATAAAAAGTCACATGAAGAGCAATATGTCTTGATACAGCAGAACATATGCTACTTGTGCAAAACTCAGCCTATAGGTTCAGCAGTGAAGCAAAGAGATATATTTGCATATAACTTATTTACATTACCAGCATTCTTTCCAAACATCACGCACAACTTTTTTGTTGAAAAGTTGATTTCCTGATATAAGCAATAAGGATATCATCACTCACTCTCCTAAATAAACTAGTTAAAAATAGACTTATGGTTTATGTAACTTAGTTATCCTGATCACCATGAGATGGCTTTTCTCAGCATTACAATGTCCAGATACAGGCTGTATTCTCACAAACTATAACAAAGAGAATTCTCACAAACTCACAAAGAGAACTTTGAATAACATAATGTTAAACAGAGATTTTTAGACACTTCAGTAAAGGGCACTACTTCAACTAAAAATACAGGTAGTCCTTGACTTATGACCACAATTGAGCCCAAAATTTCTGCTGCTAAGTGAGCCAGTTGTTAAGTGAATTTAGTCCTATTTTACAATCTTTCTTGTCACAGTTGTTAAACAAATCATTGTAGTTGTTAATTTATTAAGTATATTAATTTATTAATTAAGTTATTAAGTGTATTAATATGATTATTAAGTGAATCTGACTTTCCCACTGCTTGTCACAAAGTTGCAAAAAGTGATCAGGTGATCCTGGGACATAGCAATCATCATAAATATGAACCAATTGCTAAGCATCTGAATTTTAATCACGATCATAGGGATGATGCAAAAGTTGTAACTGTAAAAAATGGTCATAATTCAGTTTTCAGTGTCATTGTAACTGTGAATAGTCAGTGAGCAAACTATTGTAAGTTGAGGATTACCTGTATGATGGTAGAAATAACATTTGAAGAAAAGAATCTAATAAAATTTGAAGAAAAGAACAGGATTTATGTTCTACTGCTCTAGAGTCTGTTTTTTTTTAGTAAGTTTTTTTGTTCACAGTAGACAGAAGGAAATAGAGGTGTAAGAGTTATGATTATGAACAATTTTTTGTTTTGAGAGATCTCAGAGCAGCATGCAACATAAGAAGAAATTATCACTGAAAAACTAAGAGATTACTTTACATCATCCTTGCAACTGAATACCATAATAAATATAATCTTGTGAATGTCTAATTCTTTCAAACAGGCTAATGAGAATGGTAAACATAACTACTAGAAATAAAGTACCTTGGCAGTTCTGTTTTGGAATGGTAGCTTTTGTCAAGTTTGGAGAACATAATTTTGTTAGTGAAACATTACAAGCTTTCTCTCCTCTTCCCTGCCACCCTCGCAAGCCTCACTTTAATAATCAGATTTTACAAAAATAGAGAACAGTAAATGTGTCCATTAACTCAATCATAGATGAGTTGAGTATCTTGAAAATTGTTTTCATATAATCTTTTAACAGATTTTTCTTTTTAATTGCCTCCCTTTCTGGGTGTCTGCGTTGAGCTATTCCATGTTCCCTTTGTTTCTGCTTTTATTGCATTGGCTGGCTCTTTGATTTCCTTTACCAATTCAAAAGCCATCCTTTTCATAGCATTACTAAAGGACAGCCACAAGGACACAGAAATTGCCCTATGAAGCTTTTTATTTCATTGTACCTTTCATTTTTACAACAAATAACTGAAACTGCAGTTAATTACTGCATATTTCTGGTTCCCAGGGTACTCATGGAGTTCTCCATATGGCCTCTTCAAAATGGAGGCACTTGGCTCAATGAAATATAAATTATGCAAATAAATGAGATCAGGCAATGAAAGAGAGTAATAATAAGAACAAAATAAATGTGGGGGGGGGGAGAAATCACTTAACAAAATTATAAGGATGTCAGATCATCAAATTACATTCCTAGGATCCTAGAAGAATGCACTAAATGCATTTTTCTTTACCAATAAAATATTTATTGCCTTTAAATGCTCTTGCAATTCTTGCAAAAAGTCCAGCAAGGAACATTACTTTTGTTTTTCCATTTTATATTTGCCATTTTCATTTTGAGTTCACCTTATGTCTAGTATGTATGTATACTTTAATTTAGTTTTAAATTACTCATTACTTTGGTTCCTTTCTTGAACTCTTAGACTTTCATTAACTTTTTGTTATACTCCACAGTAAGCCAATATAACACATAATATTTGGGGTCCAGCGCTGTTGTACTGTGGACCTTTTCCCACTGCTGAGCTGAGTGCTATCCAACCATTGCTGAATTGGCAGAAAACTATAGCAGCATGAAATTTGTTTTTTCCCATTGCCAATTCCTATCTTGCCTCTACTGCCTCTGTTTCAAGTCACTGCAGCTAAGTGATTTCCTTCCAAGAAGATGGGTGTCAAAGCCAAAAAAATGTTACACACTTTGAGGTTGCATTGGATAGTACTGAAGTAAGTGGAAACCAGAAAAATTAACCCTGATATAACTAAATCTGCCTTATGCATCAAAAGGAAATTAGATGAAGGGTGTATAGTGAGGACGTGGCAAAATAGAAATGTGGCCAGAGCTTATTAGTGCTTTGGTAAGACTTTTTAGAAATGATTTTAATTAAACTTGAGGAGTATTTCTGGTCTCAGAGTGCTTACTCAATGAGCAGGTGGCTGTGTGGCTAGGACATTTTTGCACAGTTTTATCTGGTACACCAGTTGCACCCTTTCCTAAATTGGGGGTGGGGAATTCAGATAGTCACATGTTCTTAGCACCTCACAGCTTAGCATCTGTAATGCTTCATGTTGTTGCCCTTAAAGAATGGTCCAGAATACAGTGGCATGGGCAATAATGAACACTGATTGCCAGTTTGCTTCTTACTGTGATTTAAGATGCTGGTTATTAACTATTAAGCCCTACATGGCTTATGTTCTGGTTATTTGAGGGACTGTCTGCCTCACATAATACATGCCTGAATAATCTGATCTGTTAAGGTTAGTGTGTTCTGAGGTCCTTCAATTAATGTCATCTACTAGAGAAGTGTGCCTTCTCTGTAGCAGGACTTTCCCCTGGAATGAAAATTTCCCTGAGATTTGAAGGGTCACCAGTCTATTGTGATTCAGAGAATCCTAAAGGCATGGCTCTTCATCTAGGCCTTTGGCTAGAATGATTGGTGCTCCCTTTCTTCCTTTTTGCTTGTTTCATTCAAGTGTTTTCTCTGCCACCTCTCTTTCTTTGTTTTCTGTTGCTTGTTTTTTTTGAAATATTACTTGTTTTTAAAAGTTTTGACAATGTGCAGACCTCCCAGTGGCATATAAATTTAATAAATTAATTTGTGAGGAAAACTACATGGACAGAATGATTTCTTCTGAGTATAGAAGGATTTTTAATAGAGAATTTGCTTATGTTGAAAGAAAACAGGTTTTGTTTGGTATTTCCTTTTATATTACTGAAATACTCTCAGCTACCATTAATATTCAGAGGTTCTCAACTTTCAGAAATAAATCATCAGGGAATATAGAGGACTACAAGAAAAAATGGAGATTAGTAATCGTTTACTTCCTCCTACTGGAAATAGAGTATTCCTACATACAAGACCCACAATTTCAGAGAGGCTTAAGTTGGGTTCCTGTGTGCTTGCATTTCCCTTGATCTTTACATGTTGACTCTGTAGATAAAGATTATATTCCAAAGATACAGTCTATGAATATCTTTCATATCTAATCATATCGTAATAGTTAAATCTATATGCAGAAAATTTTCACTTTCCTAATGTAGAATAATACCCTTGTAAAGAAGAATATGAATGCCAGTTAAATTGCTTTTAAAGTTGTTGCTCATGAGGAATAGTATTGGGAAGATAGTTACACTATAAAAACATTGCAGATGCTTCTAAAGAGGTTTGAAGATCATGCTTCTACATCCGCCTTTCTTATATCACATCCTAAGTAGGAGCAAAATTATAGAAAATTCATTGGCCTGAAGTGATGAGAATGCTTTAAGTGAAATTGCAAAGGAATGACATTTTATTCCTTAAGGAGACTGGGAGGACAAAAGTAGCAATTTGTTTTGATTTTGTGTTTCTTGTATCTTATTTTCTGAATGTGTTATATGCCACATAGAAATTGTCCAATTTTTCCTGGGAAAACAAGAAAAGACAAGAGAAAGTACTGAAATCATTGGAGTGCAATAAGGTAATTTCAGGTTGGATATTTGATAGGTAGCCTGGAATTGAGTCCTTTTTCCATACCCTCAGATTGAAATTATCAGGCCAGTTTGCTTTCTTATCATGTGCTGCTATTTTTAAATGAAAGATCAGATATATAGAAGAGAGCACCATCTGACTATATTACCAAGAATTTGTTAAATTAATATTACCTATTTGATAATGGATCTGACACAACTAACCTAACTGGATGTCAAGGGAGAGATTGCTATGTCGTGAGATTGAATTGTCCTCATATTCTGCCCTAGCAGTATGTTTGAGAGAAAATTTGAAGCCAGAAATTTAGATTATGAATGATTCATAAAGTCCCCTAACAAATTCCCCAGCAGGGTTAGCTGAGTTGTCATATACAGTACAAGTTACCTATGGGAAACTTTCACACTGCATTCACACTATCCTGATAGAGCAAACTCGGGATTTCATGTTCAAAACCACAATTACAGTTTCTTTCCATCATCATTAACCTAAGACAGGTTGGATCTTAGAACAGATCTATTTTGTTTTGCTTTGTATAATTGAGATTGAGCTGACCAAAGTGATTAGTACAACATTTCAACCTTGGAATTCTTGAGAACAATCTACCTGTCATAAATATCTCAGAAATAAAATATCTGAGAAGATGGTGGCCAATTTTGGGAGTCATATGCTGACCGCTTCCAAATGTATTTGGAGAGCAATGAAATGGAAGGCATTTCAGAGCAACGCAAGCGAGCTGTGTTCCTAA